>CAKALG010038011.1:0-11473 GCA_916700815.1 Helicolenus hilgendorfi | reverse complement strand
AAAGTTTTTTTACATTTTTTTAATTAACGAAATGCTTGTTTTCTGAACAATGCCTGTAACACGGCAGTTACACAGCAGTAACACGGCAGTAAAACGACAGTAACGTAACATGGCAATAACACTGCTGGTTTGAAAAATAACCAGCCTACTAGCCGTAGCCCGTTAGCCTACCAGAAAAGTCACTGATCGCTATGTTCATCTTCCTCCTGCGCACTGGAACCATTGAAGTCGTCTTCTACAGTGTCGGAGTTGAACAGCCTCAGAATGACTTCATCACACACTTTCTCAGTCTCTCTGTCGTTGTCGCTCTCAGTGTCACTTTCGTCTCGAGGTGAATTTGTGCTGTCCAAAACGAGCAGTGCTTTTTAGCTGGGCCGTTAGCCCGTAAAACTCTATAGATTAGCCGCATAATTGTATAAGCCGCAGGGTTCAAAGCGTGGGAAAAAAGTAGCGGCTTATAGTCCGGAATTTACGGTAGTGTATTGAGAGGCGACCCCTGTTAACTGTTACACCGCCGATTGGCATTGCTCACTGCAGTATTAAGGTTGTGTCTAGAAGGTAACCCCCAAGTTGCAAAACTCTCTGGAGCTGGCTAAGGTTAGGATAGGTCGTCTTGTCAGAGTTTTAACATCACCACACCATCACTTAAGCTCACATTCACAGTTAGGGGCCATTTATGGGACTGTGTATACAGTAAGGTCCTGCTGTGTCTGTATTGCAGTTGCGTACTGTATGCTGTAGTAACCACGCTGACAGAGTGCTTTTTGTTTCGCTACGATGGCGACTGGCACCATCCATAGAGACAAAGGTTAGACAAAGGTGACCTTGTTTTCTTATAGTGGAGAACATAAATCATTGGAGGCAAGGAGGAGCTACTGTACGTGAGCATGACCAAAGAGACTACTAACCAGCACTCATAAGGGGGCACCCTCAGTAAGATAATGAGCACACCTTGCCACTTGGTATCCTGGGAAGCAGATATGTAAAGATGCTTACTGTGACATTCAGAAATAGGCCTGAACACAACACAGCATCTCTGCTCCACAACACTGATTACACTCTGGCTCTTGCTTTGTTTGTAGATGTATGCTGTACACACATGGGATTTCATAAACATGGCATGCACCCAAACCAAAGGGGGTGAGATGATCCCACAAATTTCAGTTTTCAGAGTCCATCAAAACCTGGTATCATAAAAAACTAAAGATTCTGGTGTCTGATGGACTAAAATAACTTTTTAATTGAACTTTTGAATTTCCCCTTTCTCCTTTCTCTGTGGATTTAGCTTCCTCTCTATTTGTTTGAGGCGACAGTACTAATGGCTGAGCCACGGTGCCACCTACGTAGGTTTAATGCAGCACAGCAGGATGGCGAGTACGGGAAGCAGATGGATGCTCGCTATAGATATTCAAGGTCGTGGCGAGCTCCTCCAGCAGGTGGCTCTCCTCTCTCTCCTGGGGCTGGCTAGCAATAAAACACGGAAGAACATCTGGTTTTCCAGCGCTGGTTGTGTATGTGAGGAAGTGACACACACACAAAACACACAGTTACACACACAGCTGTATTTTCTGGATCAGACTTCCCACTCTCCCAGAGTGACTCTCAAAGCCCCCTGTCCGGCTTCGGCGAGAGAGTTACTAATTTCATTTTAGATGCATCAAGCGGAGGGAAATAAAGACGATGAAACTGCTGCACAAACAGCCTGCCCTCCATTTGATTAAGAGTGAGAAAACAAGCAGAGCTCTGCCTCGCTGTTTGGTGGCAGCAGGCAGCGGGCTTGTTGAACTTTGCAGCGAATGCAAATCAGGGGGGGCTGAAGGACTCTCTGAGCTGCTCCCGAAAAGCTCAAGAGCTGCTGGGAAAACTCCAAAAAAAGGGCAGAGATGCATGATATTTTTATGTTTTTTACAGACGTACTAAACTCCTTAATAAACCCTACACATCTGTCATGATGAAAAGATACCCGAAAACCTTTTGTTCTATCTCTTTTTAAAAAAAAAAAAGCATCATCGGTGAACAGTCTAACGCCATGCTAATCCATCTTCCACACCAACCAGTCTAACCAGTCTCACATACAACACATTTCCGCTCACTAGAGGCATGGAGGATTACATTGAGACCCAATTCCCTCCTCAAATCCCACTAACTCCATGTTAATTATTCAAAAATAGAAACTCATTAACATAGTAAATATTATGACCTAATTTCGTTGAGATTGGGATTTGGCATGATTGGAAATGTGTGTGTGTGTACATGTGTGCACACATTCATGTGGTCTGACATGTAAAACGAAAGAAAGAAAAAACACAGTTTTACTCTACAAAACCCCACTACTACTAACAATGTGTGCAGCCTATAGTCGCTTTATGCTAGAAACGCTGTCTTTAAACAGAAAAGGTCACAGCTTTGGATCATTCAAACGCTCTAAAAAAAACACAGTTAGCCAAACCCAACAACAATTCAAATCAGAGCAAATGTTTGTTCAGATGTGTCATGTGTGGCCAACATGCACTGAAGACTGACAGAGATTGACAGAGTGTGCACAGGCATGTCTGCAAGTGTGAGCGGGTGCATGTGTGTGTGCATGCGCTGGCGGCGGTGTGTGTGTGTGTGTGTGTGGTAATGAGAGTGAGAGGCAGTAATGAGAGGCTGTGTGGTGCTGGTTCCAAAGCAGAGCCATGCTGGGTACACTGTATTGATCTGCCCCACCACTGGGAGGACTGGAGCTAGATAATGATGACTATCTGTGATCTTTCATTCTCACCCTCTGTGTCTCCATCTCTCCTTTCTGTCTGTCTGCCTGTCTATCTCTCAGTTTATAAAAAATATATCTGAATCAGGTTTAACAGCCAAGTTGTCACACTCCCACTCTCTCTTATGCTCTCAGTCCCTCCATACCAGATGTTATGCGTCTCTTTGTGTGTTTGGGAGACATTCAATAACTGGGATTTTTGATAAATACTTATGTCAATCTGAAAATATCTCAGTAGAGACCATTGTGTTTTTCATTTCTCTAAATATTGCCTTGTATTTGGTCCCCAGCAGCAGCACAGTAGTTGTAGCCCTTACAAAGTGCTGATGCACAGCATCCAATCTCAAAAGGCTCATGTCTTCAAAGCACCAGCCAGCTTTTATGTCTGCATCAGCCAGACTACTGGAAGTCCTTTTTTATGTCCCATAAGCTGCCAGCAATTTCCCTCTCAAGACACATTCTTCATACACACACGGATTACTCTCATAAACACCTTTAACTCAAACCGGTAGGAAAGTAGGAAACATGAGAAAGTCTTGACTTCATATAAGTAACAAAATGAATGTGTACAAAAAGAGATGCAAAACAGAAAACCTCACAAAATGTGAAGACATATCATCTTAATATCCACTTTTCTAAAGAATCCCAGATAGATTGGTATTTACAACATAACCAATTGCATGTGTTACATAGTTTTTGTGCATGTAAAAGGTCTGCAAAGTTACAAAGCCCAAAGTCCTGACCAAAGGGAGTTACTCTCCTCCAACAGAAACACTGCTCCTGAACTGCCGGAAATGCCTTGCTTGAAGTCCCGCCTTTATTTCCGTAACATGGTGATGTCACCAAGTAACACATTTAGCGGGTAGTTTGACACGCCCTCAAACAAAGCTAGTTAGAGCGGAGCTGGAGTGGAGTCTGTAGAGTTTGGTGTGGTTGACCAATCACAACAGTGGGTCAGGTGACCAATCAGAGCAGACTGGGTTTTTCGGGAGGAGGAGTGTAGGAAGTCAAACAGAGTGTTTTCAGGCAGAGCATGAAAAGTGGTGCTGCAGCACAGCTGGTAAGAGAAAAGTAAAGCGTTTTTTGAACATTAAAGCATGTAAACATGTTCTAGAAGAAACCCAAAATACAAGTGTGCGCCTGAAAATGAGCGTAATAGGGCCTCTTTAATATGTCTTTCTTTCTAAGAGACAAAAAAAAGTCCAAGCAAACCGGGACACATATAAATCCTTGACCCTAGAACAAGGATGAAAGCAATCACAGCTCAAGACAAGCGAAGGTGACAAATCCATTCATCGATTAAACCGATCAACCACTGATCAATAAGCCAATCCAGAAAACTTCAGCATTACTGGATCCAAAGGTGCTTTAAATCCAGGAAAAAAGAGCCTCTAATTCCACATAAAAGGCGTCTTTTAATCCCGCCGCCCTCTTTTGAAACTACATTATTCAATCAGACACAGCTCCATGAATAACAGACATCAGCTTGATGAGAAACCAGCACTGGTCATTTGTCATCCACATCTCAGGCCTGTTGACAACATGCTCAAACATCCTCCTCCCGTTTCGCCACATCGCCACCCCCGACCGACTGTTCTAATGCCCCCATCATGTCCGCTTCATGGCTGGCTGGAGCCATCATTAATCGCCGGCCTGTAATGACGATTGGGTGAATAATGTGAATAATTGTTTGCTGCTAGCCAATAATTGGGCGTTTCACGTGTCAGTCAAGTTGCTCGTAGCTGAATGGGTTGTACATGCGTAGAGAATGTGCGAGTCTGGTGAAGCGCTGGTTGGGAAGTTTCAAAAGGAGCTGGTTGGGAGGATTATGATACCCCAGAGACCTGCTCCTTCCATACTGAAATAACATCTCTTCCTTTCATTTCCTCCTTTATAGTTCCTTCCATAGATCCATTTCATAAACACATCATCTAAAAACACCGGCAGTGGTCAGAGGCTGAGTTAGCTGTGTTAGTCTTTACTGGGTGGTGAGGTATAAAACTTGGTGGATGATACTATCCTTATTCCCAAAATATGCTCCATTCAAACTGTAAAAACGAGAGCGAGCGATGATGACCGATCCAGATGTCCGGTTTTAAGTCAGCGCTACACGTCTCCAGTCCAGAACACACAACCACACTCCCATATGCTGCTGATATATTGAAGACTCAGATTTCCCAATCCTGTATGAAATAAATCTAAAATGGTACACTCAAATTTCACATTATTTCTTGCAGATGCATTCCCGTCCATTTTACAGTAACGTGATATATGTTTTGTGGTAGCCAACGTTAAAGCGGTCGGTTCACCCAAATAACAATAAAACACTTTTTTTGTTTCATTTATCTCTAGTGGTATCTAGCCATGCAGTTTGGGTTTTATTTGAAGTTTTGAGATAAGCATTTCTGACATTTCTGCCTCCACACCAACACAATGGAAGAGAATGTGATTTTATTTTGCGGTGCTCAAAGAGAGAACAAACTGTCAACGGTTTCGTCAGAAGAAAGTGGTTCCAATGAAAATGGTTGACAGCGAGGTCTGTGAATTATCCAGAGACACTGCTGAACTTTTAAATGTCATTTTAGCACCACGAACCCCATTGTATTGTACTGTGGTGGAGGCGGAACTCTCAGATATCGACATTTCCATAACCTGGGCAAATAAAACCCAAATGATCTGCATCGCCAGAAATAGTTAGACATGACCGACAAAATGGGTGTTTTATTGTAATTCTGATGATCTGACTCTTTAAAGGACATCACACACTTTACCTATTCTAAACTTCTGCTGGAGGATTTATCAAAGAATTCTTCTGAAAGTGGTGCAACGGCACACTAGCCGTGTTTCAATTCAATTGTCAAGCAAATTTTAAGCGAACTTTTGAAATGTCACAAAAGAAATGTGAATTAGGCATGTTTCCATCAACTGGTTTGGAGAGAATAAATTTGGCTACAGGCGTAGTTTCATCAGATGTTGGCGCTATAGCATTGCTGTAATCCATCAGTAAAGAGAGTAGAAGTAGAGGTTAGGAACTGGACACAAAACAAGTCTGCTTGGCCAACTAACCATCTACGATAGAATAATGGAGAGAGGTCTGCTGGAATTTGTGTCAATTGCACAAGTTTTAATGTATCTTTCATGTCTTTCATCGACCCTTTTTCGACAAAGGCAAAAACTACCTCAAGCATAAAAACTTTTTTTTGCAATGGAGTAAGTTTTGCCGTTTCCATCCAGCATTTCTAATGCGATACTTAAGCATAAAATATGTCAATGGAAACGCGGCTAGTGACAATGGGGAAAAATGATCAGTTATGTTGCAATGGGAGGCAGGTTCACCAAAGCCAAAAAACTTTTACCCAGTTTACCCAGGGCCATTATTCTCATTTCCATCACCACAATTAAAAGCTTATTCTCCGATTTAACCATGCAGGGAATACAGTATCTGAGAGCACTTGGGCAGAAAATGGCAAATTAAAAGTGAACATTCTTATGCTAATATATAAATAATCTACCTGGATTTGTGTATGTGGGAATGTGTGCAAGTCCACACGCAGGCACGCATGCATGTGTGGGGGATGAAGTGAGTGTGTGTGCCTGAAGCAGAGTGTGTAGCGTCTGTAGTAGTATGTCCTTGGGGAGCAGAGCCGTGTTATTACAGGAAGTAATCTCATGAGGAAATGGAATATTCATGAGCTCCGTGTTGCCCTTAAAACAAAGCTCGATGCCTCTTGAAAAGTCTCAAACGGCCCATCCATACGGATATAAAAGCGGATTGGCATTTAATAAAATGAAACATTCCACATGCATAAACATTAAGCACTGTATGAATGTCACTGAGGAGTCCCATTTCAAAATGAGGCTTCTACCATTTGGAAAAAAATAAAAAATACGACATCTATCCTCACAAAGTAAAACCCACTAGTGGATATCATTTGTTATTTATTGTCCTCATCCAAATGAAATATAACCCCCAAATAACTGCATACAATTTTAAAATTAAACTCCTCAGACAGACTTCTAGTGGGAAAAAAAAATGAATAAAAATAAAACCATGCCCTCGCCCTTGTGTGCATGTGAAAATACATTTTTTTTTTTTTAAATAGGCCTAGAAAATGTAAACGCAGCCGTAACTAAATATAAAGCTATTATTGTAAGCAGCAGACAGGAAGTCGATTCCTGTCGTTATTTATTCATTTTTTGAATACCAAAAGCATCTCAGCCTTGGAGCGTCATGGAGCAGGAGCAGAATAACAGCAACGAATACGACGGCTATTCTACCGAGATGAATGACAGATTCTCAACACTATTTCTTTTTTTCACATTTAATCTTCTCTCTCCGTCTCTCTCTTTCTCTCTCTCACACAAACACAAACCCAAGGACCTCAGCAATTACCCCTGAAATAACCTCCTTGATTGATATCTCAATTACGCGACGCCATTCTTGTGTGTTATCTTGTCTCGCACACACTCCTCCCGTCCCCATTCTCAACTGCTCAATGGATGCTCAGAGGAGGAATGAGGTGACCTTGTTGTTGGGTAATTTCTTTCGTCTTGCGGAGCGTCTTTCCTTTGTCTATCCTATTACTTTGTGATACTTTATTGATTTCCCCCTTTTCATTTTTATTTGGCTAAATGCCACACTGAAAGTTTCAGGAAGTCATTTTGTTTCACGGTTCAGAGATCCACTGATGAAATTCAGCAGAAACATCCTCGCGGTTTCTCTCGCCGTGCTCCCGAAGGCAGCGAGGCGAAGCAAAGTGCGGCGAAATTAGGTTCAGTGAATCAGGTTAGTCGCATTGTGACAGAATCAGCAGACAAGGACGCAATCGCTCAGTGTTAGAGCACATGTAAGGTAATAACAAAGGAATAATGAAAACAATGATGCCCACGTTCTCGCTGCTGCTGCTGCTGCACATCAGTCTGAATGAAAGACAAAAGCAAATGAGGGCGTGATAAGGAGGAAGGGTTTATTCTTACCTGAACACAAAGAAGAAGAGGAGTCATCATAGGTGGGACCAAACATGGAAGAAACAGAGAAACAAAAACGTTTCAGTACAAACTCACATATTCCCCGTCCTTGAAGTCACTTGATCAACATCCTACTATATTATTAAGACAATTAAGCTATCATTACCAACGCATTAACAATTAACACTGTGTTTTGAATTAGTGATGGTGTTGGCTGCAAAGTATAAGCAGCTAATGATGCTTGGGATTGCTAATTGATTTAAGTTAACTGCAGCAATTACTCTCAAGTCAGGTGTGTCAATAGTCCAGAGCAAGAACTGCATTCTGAACAGGAGTTCAGCAGCAGTTCAGTTCAGTATGTGATAGAACTATTTAAAATAAAAGCTATTACTGTACCCACTGGTTTCTCAAGCCCCGGGACAGCTGACAAGCAAAATACTCCCCACATTTGATTTAAGTGCTTGGAACAGATTCGGATGAAGCGGCCCGACAGTGTGAGCCAATATCAAATATTTAACGAGGTATCGCTGTTTTTTTTTTTTTTTTTAGTTTTACAGACGCGCAGATGTCACCGAATCCACGCAGACAGCCAAGTGACACATCGCAAGCTACTGTGATCCAACGTGAATGAAAATAAATTACATTCTCGCGCGCTCCGCAGAGGTAAATTGCTTGTGGCGTTCGCTCAGTTACAGCTAACAATTTCATGCTGTCAGTGTGGGTAGGCCCATATTCAAGAAAAACCCTTTCATTTAATTGCCTCGCTCCTTTTTTTGTGCCACTCTTTGTAGGAGCTGTCTGATCACCAGGAAAAATATGACCTCCTGTTTGCAATAACATGCTAAGTTATGACTCCCTGTCCGCTGAAATGCTCCCTACAGCCTGCTGGCTGGAGGTCTATACTGAGTTACAGTTGGACTTGGCTCTGACCCCAGCAGCGTACAGTCAAGTGGTTTTCAGACTTTCTTGGAGGAAACACATTTTCACAACTTTTTTTTTTAACCAAAATTGATTTTCTTTTTTTGGGGGTGAGAGGGTGGAGGGGGTTATTCAATGAGCTGAAACAGAATCTGTCTTGAGTTTTGGCCAAGACCAAAAGCTGACAAACTATTACAGTGTTTAATCTTCGAGGTGGTTTCTATCATGTATCACGCTTTGGGAGCTTTGACGGGGGAGAATGTGAGAACAAGCTGCTTTCTGTCTAGAAACCATTCTCAGTTATTAAATTCTTTCTTTTCCTTTTTTTTCTTGAGCTGGCTGCACTATTTAATTATTTTCACCTCTATGCCTGCTTTTGGGAAACAGAGAGCATGAACTGCAAAATATCAATATATATATATCTTAAACTACATATCAGAAAACATACACTCTTCTTTTGTGCTTCACTTTATGTGTAAGGAAACCAGTGGGCTACCTCCAGGTCTGAAAAGTGAAGCCAATGCTGAAGTGCTTTAAACTTGCATTATTTCTAATAGCCAGCAGGGGACGACTCCTCTGGTTGCAAAAAGAAGTCTAATTGTATAGAAGTCTATGAGAAAATAACCCTACTCCTCACCTGATTGATTACCTCAGTAAACATTGTAAACATGAGTTTATGGTCTCAATCACTAGTTTCAAGTCTTCTTCAATACAGCATGATGTTCATTTAGTAAATTATGGTCCCATTCAGAGTCAAATAGACCATAAAGCAGGGTATGCTTTAGGGCGGGGCTACCTTGTGATTGACAGGTCGCTACCACGCCGTTGTTTTCCCAGTGTGTTTTCAGTTAATGAAAGTTACTTGTAACCTTTTTGGTCACCTAAAATGTCTTATTCAGCATTCGGTTGTAGTTAGCTCCACCCTCTCGTGTCACTTCTGGTTGCAAAAAACCAACATGGCAAAAAAAAAATGACAAGAAAACAAGATGGCGAGGGCCAAATGCCAAACTTAAGGCCTCAAAATGGCACGTCACAGTGACTCCGTCCACTTCTTATATACTGTACATATGCAAATAGATAAATAAATATATTCTGTTGGGTAATTAAATCAACGCCTCCGTTTATTTTACACATCCAGAGATGTGGGAAGCACTGGTTTACAGCTCTAGTCAGCAGATGACATGATTGACTGGCCCACACTCACTTCTCTCTCTTCTTTCATCAGACACACCTACAGCACACCTCCCACACAAATTTTCTCTTTGAAAGACAGTCTGTCCCGCTCAGTCACTAATGATCTGCTTCGTTTTTTGCTGACGGGAACAGAACAGAGAGGAATAAATGTATCACCACTCTCACTCTGTCATCCTACTTAGACTCACATAAATTTACGTCAGTACCAGTGCCCCCCGAGGCCCAAACTGGCTGCTAATAAATTCTCTGGCATTAACATAAAGACCAAGCCATGAGGTCAACTGTTCAGGCTTGTCTTCTCCACCAGGACTCTCAAACCTGTCAGAGTGTTGCCGTGTTTTATGGCCTAAACCCTTCCCCTCTCCAAAACCAATGTGACACACTCAAACGCACACGCACACAAACACACACGCTTGATGTGACGGTCTGTCATTATAATAATATTCCTATTTAAATGCATGGACTGCTATTTTGCTAAAGGCCCTTGTGTGAAGTGGGGCTTCAGCGTGGACAGATGTGTTGATAGATATTTTTTTCTATAGATTCCTCGTAGGTCACAGTGGCGATGGTCCAGGAGGCCTTTTCAGAGGTAATTCAACACATACTGAATTTATAGTCACTCTCCATGTCGCTATAGCAACAGCTGTCTGAAAAATGATGATAGCAACCATTATGCTTCTTTACAGACAGTACAATTATCATTTAAAAACATGCAAACACATGGAGAGAAGCAGTAATTATTCAATTGCAGTACCACACAAAATGTATATTTATGTATATACAGTATATTCATATATTCAGATATATGTTAGGATGTGTGTTAAACTTGCTGTTTCTGACCTTCTGTATCACGAAGCCTTTAATATGGAACTGTTTTTGACAACATAAAACCAGGAGCTCAAAGATATTCCCAGACACCACAGGGAAGCGGCACTGAGGTCATAGGTCATAGACATCCATCAACAAGTCTATTCATCCTCACAATGTTTGAAATAATGGAACCATAAACTGGTGTTTGTGCCCGTGAGTGAGAAATTGTTGGTGTTGTGTTCAACAATAGTGAGTGTCCCCCTTCTCTCCAGGTTTCCACTGAGTTTTTCTGTTTTCTCTCCACAGGCTACCACAGCACTGTCCTATTTTCTCCCAGAGACAGGAAACAGGAAGCTGAAGCACCCGAGGAGAGTTCATTCAACAGGAAACATTACCTCCATATCTGTGGCTGCACTCTGTCACTCCTAACTGTGTGAGGTTGTTTAATCACGGCATTAAAGTGTAGGTAATGGGAGGGGAACAACAACTAAAAACAGCTTGAGTCGCTCACAGCAGTCACTGACATACAACCAGATCTGCTGGAAAAATACTTGTCTCATGTAGAATGGATGAAAAAAGCCGAAATGAGAACTAGCAAAAGGATTTATTTATAAGGCCTGAGGGGCAAAATAAAAATCTGCATTTCCACAATTAAATGCCTACACATACCCTATTGTCAAAATATAACGCCACACCAGGAAACGTGTCACAGCGTGTGCGATTCCCTGATGGGGTGGAGCACTCTGCCAGGACGTTACCGCTGGGCATCTCTCACCTTTGCCCTCTATGTATGACAGTCGATGGCAAAACATATGGCGGCGCCGGCAGAAG
>CAKALG010038006.1:0-10810 GCA_916700815.1 Helicolenus hilgendorfi | reverse complement strand
ATACGATGAGCACGGGCCGCAGATCGTCTTCAGGAAGTGCTTCTGAGGCGGACCGTCGTAAGGGCTGCGTGCTGGACGCCAATGTAATGTACCACATCATTATATTCTGTGGAGTCAGTTTTACCCTCGTCATCAGTGTGAGCTCTTAATAGACGCCAGTTGGTTTCTGTTGACCTGCTGCTTGCTCTATGCCTTGTATAGATCCACCCACATGGCACGGGTGAAATTGCCGCTTGTGTCATAAGTTTCCTGTCAGTCGATGTTATTGTCCCTCAAGAACCTCTAACTTAAGTTTCCCATTTTTTTGGGAATGTTTTTCTGTGTCCCGAGAATTTAAGCGCAAGTATATATATTAATGTTTGTCGTTGAGGTCCTGCGAGAACCGGAGCCGGCCTTTAACTGATGTCTGCCAATTCCAAACATATATATATATATATAATCTAATATCAAATTATGGTATGTATTTATACAACAATTTATCAAATAAATTGATAATAAATGAAATAAATTTGGTATGACAAATTATCGTTCTATTAGACATGGTGAAAGTTGCATTCATTCTCAGTGGCGCTGTGCAGTGTTCACAACTATGATTTTTCTTTTTTTTATTATAGCAGGATTAAATTCTTTATGATGGATTATTAGGGCCACTGTTAGGGAAAATATAAATAATTCCAATAATATTATGACTTAATTGTCAAGTTTGCCTTTTTTCATGTATTATTTCAACTCTTTTCTGCTCAAAATTTTTTTTTTTCCAGGTACTTGTTTATCATAACAATATTTTGGATCTTTACATGTAATGTTACAACTTTTTCCCCTCATATTTATGTAATCTTTTGTTTTTTTCTCAAAATATTTTGAAATTGCTGTAATATTCTGACTTATTTCAAAGTATTACAATTTGTGTTCCTAATAGTTAAAACTTTGTTTTAACATTAAATAATATTTTTGTAATATGGCTCACTCATAACAGTTTTCATTACTTTATTCTCAAAATCTCTTATGTGTATAAATATATATTTCCCTAGCAATGCCCCTAATACTCTACAAAAAGATGATTGCACATGAATGTTTCCTGTTGCTGCAGTAATGTGAACCGGAGAGGAGGAAAATGTGGATTTATGGATTCTATAAAAGTCATGTTTCTACTGGTTATTTTCCCACATGTTGATTTTCTTCTTGACTCGACTTTTGGCGGGTTAAGGTTTGTGTGTAGCTGCTGATAATGAGCTGCAGGTCCATGGAGAATGATGTGAAGTACAGTATTGGTCTGTTGAATAAGCAGATGATGGTAAACGCTACTGCTGCAGGTACAGTGCTTGTGTATTGTTGAAGTTCTCTTTAATGTTTTCTATTTGAGTGCAGTGTCTTGCCACTAATTCTTTGTTTTTTTTCTAAAATATCATATCTGAGAACAGTCGATGTGTGGATTTTGAACACTTGCACAGTAGTGTTTGTTTTTTTGAAAGTTGTTCCAATGGTGCCAAATCTGCTGCATATCTCAATACCATGGATTCTGAAAACCCTTTGCCAAATCCATATATTAATATTTAATTTTGAATGTTTTCTCTTTTGCATGCAATTATTTTGTTCCATGTCATCTAGTTGCACTTTTTTTTTTTTTTTTTTTTGCATGTCCTCCTTTGTTTGCATGTTTTTCTGTGGTGTTTTTGTGAACTGCCTCTCCAAAGGCACGGGGTTGTCATGTGACCTGAAGTTCAGCTCTTAAGTGGAAATCAGCATGAAATGTGACTGTGAACTCTATTTCTGCCCTCAGACTCTTGTTTACTGGCTCTTTGTCTGGATCTCCTCCTCCTCCTCTGAATGTACTGTAACAGTCTGGACTGAGTCTAGCAATGTTTCACCTGAACCATGATATTTATGTCATGTCTGTTTTTATAATAAATATTTTAATCGTCGTTTTTTTGTGTTCCTTTTTTGTTCGACAGACACGGACCTCATTATACGTAGTGGGTTTAATATCCTTGTATTTTCCACTTTAGTGTCTGAAGTAAATAAATTCCTTTGCCTGCCTAAGCAGGGCAGAACTGGAATTATTACATGTCCCATCCTATACATTTAGTGTCAAACATTGCATACAATTTTGAAGTTTATTGCTGCACTCATTTAGTGCGACACATGCCATACCATGGTAATGGGCTGGCAATTAACCGCAAAGTTGGCTCTGAGGTAAAGAAAAAAATAACTGAAAAGATGGTATTAGTACTACTACTACTACTACGGATACATGATTCAAATCCAATAAATCACTTTATGTTAAAGAGCATTATTCAAGTTACCCTCTGTATTGCCAGCAAAGTAAAAATACATTTAAACACTATCAATGTGTTTGGCAGATTTGTTATTTAATTTACTGACAATTGTTTTTTAATATTTAAATTTTTCTGCACAAGGATTCCAATAAAGATTTTTTTTTCTTAATAGGTCAACAATGTCTTAAATAAAATATATATATAATCTTTTTTTAATCATGAATTTTTCTAGTGCTTCTTGTTTTATACATTTATATAATGTCTTGTTTTTTTTTTATCTGGACCTGATTCTGCAATAAAGTTTAAATTGAATTGAAAAAGACATAAACACAAACATAAACCAAATCAAATAAATAACGGATGAAATGCATCACACAAGGCTGTAGTTTTCACAGTGTGCAGTATTTTAGTGCTGTTTTTAGGACATGGAGAGCTGAAGGTTTGGTTTCTGTTTATCACTCCTGCTCTCTAGTGGACACTGTCTCATAATGCATCCCTCAGGGTTACTGCGGCAACCAGTGATCAACAGGCTGTAGTGTATGTAGCTCGTTTAGCTGTGTCGAGGTTAATCAGTTAACTGTAGTTGAGATAAAGTGACTTTCTGTCGGTAAAAATGTCTCGGGCTCAGGCAGAAAGCGTGATTAAGAAGATTATAGGGGACATAGTGCGGGAGTGTGCGGTGAGAGGACATGCGGCGTCCGACACTCTGGTGGCTTTCGTGGTCAGTATACTGGAGTCAGGAGGTCAAGATAACGTTACCGTCCTTTTTGAACTCAGCTTGGCACCCATGGGTGACTCCAAGCTTCCTACTTCTTTATATATATATATAAGGTTATTTATCTAACTAGTTGTTGTTTTTATATCTTGTCAGGTGAAAGCTGTTGTTCTGGACCCGAGAAATGGATTCAATGTTGATCGAACACTGACCAAACAAGACATCCACAAACTGGTTCAGGTCAGTTACTATGTTTGAACCTGCTGGAGTTTTTTTTTATGCTCTATGATCTTTAAGTTACTACTAATATAGGTAAAGTAATTATGTAGGCTATATTTAAATGTAGTTAACCCAAATATTTGTTTGTTACCTGAATGTCGGGGCCAAGGGTCAAGCCCCACTAGAATATCTTTATAAGACACTACAGATAAAATCTGTTTAAGTTGTTTCATTATTTAAATTCTTTGTGTTCTATTTATTCAGTTATCTACGACCGAGTATTAGGGCCACATTGAGGGAAAAAAAATCAGAGATTTCGAGAATAAAGTCATAATATTACGAGAATAAAGACATAACTTTACGAGAAAAAAAGTCGTAATATTACAAGAATAAAGTCCTAACTTTACAAGAAAAAAGTTGTAATATGAGAAAAAAGTCATAACTTTAGGAGAAAAAAAGTCTTAATATTACGAGAATAAAGTCATAGCTTTACGAGAAAAAAGTCGTAATATTACGAAAATAAAGTTGTAACTTTACGAGAAAAAAGTCGGCATATTACAAGAATAAAGTCCTAACTTTACAAGAAAAAAGTCGTAATATTACGAAAATAAAGTTGTAACTTTACGAGAAAAAAGTTGTAATATTACGAGAATAAAGACATAACTTTATGAGAAAAAAGTCGTAATATTACGAGAATAAAGTCCTACCTTTACAAGAAAAAAGTCGTAATATTATGAGAACAAAGTCAGAACTTTACGAGAAAAAAGTGCTAATATTACGAGAATAAAGTCATATATTTGCGAGAAAAAAGTTAATTAATATTGACTGTTATTTGATTTCCACACATGACGTTTACAACCCTTCTCCATGTTGCAGGTATAGTGTTCATACTGGTATTAACACACAGCGAGCATACTGACCCTCTCAAGCACACTTGGTTTGTTTCTAATGCAACATGTCTTACAGCTGTGTCTGGATAAACTAATGGAAAAGTGCAGCCCGTCCCTCGACACGATCAAAATGCAAGTGTATTTTGATATGAATTACACCTCCCGGCGTAAGTGTCACTATATGACATGACATATGAAAACATTATCAATGTTTCCTTTGTTTCTAAAATAAGGGTTATGTAGAATTCTCTTTAGCATGAAACCCAAACTGATTAAATGTATTGTCATTATGAATGTAGTTTTTTTTGTCATTTATTTGTTTGATTAATCAATTGTTTATAAAATGTCAGAAAATATAAAAATTCCCATGAAATTATAATATGAATATGATGACTAAGCAGGTTCTGGTGTTTGTGCAGGTGAGTTTCTTGAGGAAATCCACCGGGTGGTGGAGTACAGGCTGAGTACAGTGAGCAGAGAGATCACTGACAGCAGAGTGAAAACACGGCAGGAGTTAGATGCTTTGTACCGTTCAATCGTCACCTATATCATGCTGCGCTCCAGCATTGGCTCAACTACAGATTTCATCACTGTGCAAGAGGCTACAGGTTTCAATTCAACTTGTTCTTTTAAATTCTGGGAAACTATGAGGCTGGGGTTGCAACAACAAGGATTTATTTAATCCAAGATTAGTTCTAATCAGAGTTTAGCAAAACTAATGTTTAAAGTGAGTAAATCCAGGTTTAAGCAGAGCTCTGTTGCACAATTAAAAACTATAATCTCAGTTTAGTAAATTCAAGTTCTCATCGTCCTCTCTTGTCCCAGCTGCCCTGCAGAGCGTCTTGCCTCAGACTGAACTGGGAGCCTTCATGGTGCTCTTAAAGAAGGACAAGGAGGAGCAGCTCAATGAGCTCACCATGATCGTCACAGGGATCCAACTCTTCAACAAAGCCATTAAGAAGGACGGCGAGGAGACTGACCTCCATGAACTAAGTACGGTACACCAGACCAAAAAGCATGTCACAATACAGACTATGTGTCTTTCTTAAAAGATATGGCACATTAGCAGATTAGACAGATAAGGTGCTTTGCAGAATATAGTATTTAAATTTCAAAACATCAAACAGAACTTACATATACATTATTATAATGCCTCAAACAAGAGATCCAAACCTCGTCATTTGTCTACAATATTTGAATCCAGTCCATAGATGTGTTATGTTTATTCAACCAAGAGTGTAAGCTTTTCATTTAGTGTCTTCAACTACATATTCAGACTAGGGGCCCCTATTTAAACGATCTATAGCGCATGGTCTAAATTGCATGGCGCAAATGCATTTAGGGCGTGTCCAACTCCACTTTAGCTAGTTAAACAGTGCTTAATCTGAGCGAAAAGTGAGGCGCAAGGGGCAAAGGTATTGTATTTAGTCACTTAATTAATCATAGGTGTTTTTTTTAGGGCGTAACATGAATTAAACCAAACAGTGTCATCTCCCATTCCCTTTAAAAGACAGGTGCGCCTGCACTATGTAAACTAACTATGTCGTTTTTGAAAGGCTAAACGCCAACAAATGGATTGAAGCAGAATATTTCATTGGATAAAAACATGTGCGAATGCAGGTGAGTGACCATCGCCTGCCGAGGCGATATTCAAACTGAAAGTTCACCAAAGTTGAACTCCACGTGAATACGAAGATGCGAATTTGCATCGCATCTGGAAGCGAATGTTTTTTTGCCCCTTTGCTCGCATAAAATGGAAGTGATCAGGAGGCAAATGTTAATTTCGCGCATATGTGACCGTGCCTTTAAACACAATGACTAGACATACAAAAAAACCTGCACACTCAAATGTTGATTTAGAATTTGAACGGCAACATTATGGATGAAGCTTCAAAGCTTCCAACTATTCCGTACATTCCTAGAATTGTCTTATAATGATGAGTTTCATATTGTGTTTACTGATTTGGAGGGCACTATTTTTTTTTTTTTACTATTTGTCGCTGTCTGTCGACGGGGGTCCTGAATCCGGAAGCTGCATTACGCACCGGGCACTGCAGGAAAAGTGGTGCGTAATGCGCAGAGACATCAGCCTCAAGGCGCCACCGTTTAGGGAGAGAAATAACCTACATCTACTGTACACTCGCACATTCCACTCAGAGGGATGAGGAGAGGAGGCGCTGAGAGTAGACAGAGACGTTTGCACCATCCACATGAAGCTTAAAAACAGTACTCATGTACTCATCATGACACATTTTGTTAGAAAACACATGTGGGAAGTAGCTCTGAGTATGTGACAGAGGATTTTGTGTTTTCCTTAATATCAATAAAAACATTTCCACCATAAATTGGTGCATAAAAATTCAGTGTTTGATGCTCAAAATTCCCATTGTGAACCCCCGCCTATGTAGGTGCACCTTTCTATCTGAATAATACGCCCTTTAAATAGCAGGAAAATACTGCGCCATTGACTTAGACCAGGTTTTTGATCGACAATGGTGCAATCGCTTTCTGCTGCCTTAAGATAGCAATGCGACCAAACCTCATTTTAAGACCAACAAGGCCATGGGCGCAGGTACATTTGCTATTTGTTCTTCACTTTGATCAATACTGCATTTGGTAATGATGGTTTTTCCTTTTACATTCTCTCCGCAGTGCCCGCAATTCTTAACGAAGCTCTTCCAGTCACCGGTGAAAGCATAGAACACGAGCTGAGTGTCTCACAGGCTTTGGCGTGGAAATACACAGCCGTGCTTGAGAAGCTAACGGATCCTGACAGTCAGCCTGGAGAATGTGACGTGCCCATTGTTCTGCTCAAACAGGCTCTCTACAACATAAGACAGCATGAAGTTTTCCTCAAAATGTTACTGGTGAGGTAACACAGAAGGAGGGTTGGTGTCAATGTGGTATTTTCATGTCGCTTACATCTATTGCTATCGTAATGAGGATTTATATATCATGATGAACATCCATTTGTGCATCTTATTAAGTAAAAGAAAGCAGGTGAATTCATGTTTTATGTTTGAAATGTATGGTAAAAGATACATGTGTTGTTTTCCCTTTACCACCAGGCTGATGCATGTTTATGTGCCGAGCATGTTGAAATCCTACAGACTGAGCTCTCATCACAGATGACGGTGCTGAAAGAAACCGTGCAATCAAAGACAGCCGTACCGACCGCAAAGGTTTTTGTAAGTGTCTCGGTCACTGCTGTTATCGTGTGGTGTTATATTACGTCTTAAAGGAATCCTTTATTTGTTATTTCTACAGCCTCATTTTTGACATCTTGTCTTTCAGCCCCTCTTCAAGGCCCTGTCAAAGCTGTGGTGTGGATTTCAGGATGAGGCTGAGCTGCTGAACATCCTCAATAACATCATGTACAACCTGCAGTCCTTTGTTGCCTCTCAGGCCAACATTTTTTCCGAGGCCTATTTGGACGACCTGCTGGGGGCGACAGAGGTGAAGACAGACGAACAGAGGATGGCTGAGTCCTCAGGTATGGCAGCGGTTACAGTATGTCAGCCTCGAAACTAATGAAGTCCATGTTCCACAAGTCTTACAATTGGACTACGCCGGAAAAAAACATCTCTGAACGCGGTTGATTTTCTTTATTATGCCTTTCAGATGAGCGTATTGCTCCAGATGAGACGAAGACAAAGGAGTGGCTCCTGCCGGAAACAACAACCAGTTTTGATGAGCTGCCGCTACAATATAATGGAGTCTGTGGCTACACGCTTGTGAACAGCGATGGGCTTCTACTTCCAGGTACTCTTTCTCACGATACACCAATGTGATATCAGTAAAGGTTGGGCAAATGGGTAGAGACCTCAGCATGCTTCAAACAAACTAGTTCTGTTCAAGTGCAAATTCAATCATACAGGTATCCCTCTGCTGACGTACTACTTCACTTGTTAATAAGGTTTACTGACCATTGTATCAGTGAACAAAAAGTAGTGCCTTTTCTAATTATAAAAATAATGTAATTTCTTTTACCAAATACATAACAGTCATAGCCTCCTCCTGGCTGCATCCCGCTGCATCCCTGATCTCCATCAGTCCGTCCATTTTTTGTCACTTATCTGGTCCAGGTTGTGGCGGCAGACTAAGTGAGAGAGCCAATATGTGGGTGGGTCTACCCTGGTGTCTCCTTGTGGTTTTACTGTGCTTTTATCTCTAAGGCTGACACTGCCACACTGCAAAGAAAACTCATTTGGGATTTTCGGTCATTACCCAAAGTTCATTGGTGAAGGCTGGACTTAGATTGAGTGGTAAATTGAACTTCACCTTGAGGCTCAGCTCCCTGCTCACCCCTAAATTCCAGTTAGGGATAATTAATAATTAACCATTTAACTGTTAACCGCCATTAAGAATTTTAACCGATTAACGCTATCGGTTAAAAGAAATATTGATAATTGATTAAAAAGCCGAGCAAAACTCAGAGGAGCGGCTTGTTAGTTTAAGGAGAAAAGCTGGTCCACCTGTTGAGCCCACCTTAAGAGAGTCTGAGCCGGAGTTACACCTACAGGAAGCTTGCTCCCGTCTTGAGCGGAGGAGTTGTAGCCTCGTAGCATTTATTCACCGACAAGTAAACTGTACACAAACTGTCTGCTACAGCTACGTTCACAGCTAGAACACCACCGACAAACCCCGCACTTACCACCGCCACACTCACACGGTCCCCATTAGTCACTTAGACACAAAGACATGTGAAAATAAGGTCCAGGTTGTAAAAATACCAAAGTTATCCTTTCAGAATTGACTAATGTGTATGAGACACATCTGCCAATTCTTATCCATGTATATGTAATATGTCATGGTAATGCCATTTTTTTCCTCCAATCTTTTTCTCAATATATACATTTTGTTTAAAGGCACACAACGAGCATCCTTAATCTAACCTGCTCAGTTTGGAATATTTGACAATTCTGTTGCAGGTAATCCACAAATTGGAGTCCTTAAACACGAGGAGAAGCTCTTTGCTTTTAGGTCCAAAGAAGCTGCCTTAAAGTTTGCCTCAAATCCGGACGACTTCATCGCAGAGGTGGCCGAGAAAGCCAAGCGCTCCCCTGAACTCATCCAGCTCCTCAAACTCCACCGACAGTTTTCCTGCGTCAGTGCTTACTCAGAGGTTAGCAGCCTCTTCCACGTCGAGTATTCTCACTTCTGCACAGGAATCAGTTACGGAGCCACATCTTTACACAACACAACTTCCATAGTTTGGACACCTATAATAATAAATATCACTCTGAATACATTGTATTAAAGCTACCACATGTAGGATTTGAAAATGCATTCCTTTCTTTATTTGTTGTTTCTATTTATTTATTCACATAGTTTATTAATACACCTGGTGGTAACATTAAGAATTGATATTGTGGCTGCTACCTGCCTAGGGACTCTATTACTGGGAGCTTGATCCAAACTTGTGGTTTTTTGCAGCTGCAACCAGGAGAGAGTTTATTCGTCAAGCCCATCATCAAGTGTGAGATCGGCACACAGACCGACATCCACCCAGTGGAGACTAACATCGTCAAGTCGTACGAGTGGAACGAGTGGGAGCTGCGAAGAAAAGCTCTCAAACTGGTGAGTCCGAATTACAGATGTGAATGTGTCATAGTCACCATGAAGTTCTCTTAGCATCAAACAACACACAATACACCAGGAACTGCATATTATGCGTAAAAGAAAAGCAGCAATATTTTTTTGAATGTCTGTAATTCTAGGCCGATCTCTTGACCAAAGCGACGCACTCGACGCAGACCAATCAGAGCCACATGAGACGGGAGAACGTCACTCAGACCTGGCCACCCATAGACGCTGCCTGTCAAACCAAGAGAGATGGCGAGAGCAACGTGCCCAAACCTAAGATCTACGTGGCTGGTCTGAGGGGACAAAAAGACGGAAAAATGGTCAGAACAAACCTGACCAGGCCTGTGGACGAATAATTTGGGGGTCCAAAAGAAAAAAAAACATTAAAATAAACGTTAATGCAAGCATTTTATTGTTTTATTCATTTTGCTCTTGTGTTACCCGATGAGGACTGGAGGAGTCTGCACGCAACTTCAGAAAGGACAAAAACAGTTTAAAGCGTTCCTAACATGCATTTCTTTGATTCTATACAGTATGTACGTACAGCTATGGCCTTCAGAGCATTGCTATGTTTCAGAGACTAACCAGGTAGCTTCATCTACATTATTCTTATACAAAAAAATGTAATAAAATGAAACCAATAGCTCTTAAGGGATCTTAAGAAACAGAGTATTAGGCTGCTTACTAAGGCAGAGGGAATCTCCTGACTGACATATGCAGCTTTGGCTCTGCAACTTGATAACAAACTACTAAAAGATATTGGCAAAATGGTGTTCCAATTTTCTTTTGTTGGAAAAATAGGACACTTCACCTGAAGAAAACAGTTCTCATGAATTCTTACGAAAAAGTTTTTTTTTGGGGGGGATTTTCATATATTAAATAATACATTTCAAATAAAGCCATTTTCAAGAAAACCAAAAATGATAAGAGATACACAGAAATGTATTTAATTTTAATTTCATTGAATCAATTATTAATGTTATGTGCACTGAATGTGCGTCTCGCCTGGAAAAGTAGAGGAGATCAGGAGGCAGCAGCAGGGGGCGGTGACGAAAAGCTGCGGTCAAGTAGGACAGTTTCCAGCCGTTTCTGTGATTAGCACACCAGCAGGTGTTGTGCCTGTC
>CAKALG010038004.1:0-12483 GCA_916700815.1 Helicolenus hilgendorfi | reverse complement strand
ACTGCCTTCTACAAGGCAGATTCTCTGCAAGTTTGGACATCCCTGCACTAGACCGTTACTATGTGTTAGCCTCACTTAACCAGAGTGGCTGTAATGTAAACAAAGCACAATACAACTTTAAATTTCACCACGCTATCCTTAAGCTACCAACCATAGCTAGAAATTAGCTTAGCGATTAGCTTAAACCAGCAGTTAGCATAGGCCTTAGCTAGCGATTAGCAATTAGCCATTAGCATTTAGCCGTTAGCGATCTTTTTAGCATCATAAAACAGTGATAAAACGGACACTAAAGTTGGTCAAATACCTTACAAAACAGTATCTGAACCTAAACAACAAGTTTTATGCATCTTTTTCTCCTTACATAGTGGTTAGAACAGACTAGCCAAAACAGCAGAGTGTGTTTCAACTCACCGGGGATCCAGCAGTTTAAATCTTAACAGAAAGTAGTTTCTCCCGTTCACAGTTGGGACTCCAACTAAAGACGTAGCTCAACGGCTTAGACTTTGAAAGAAAATAATACTTTCCGGACTACTTTATGGCATTGTATGCCGTAATGTTGGTACAATATCTACCTGTCGGCACTTTTTATTTAGCCAAGGTTTTTTTTCCTTGTGTCCCCCCTTATGTTTAAAAGGGCGTTTTCATTTTCATTTTTCATAAATTACTGCTTTTCCCTTAAACCTCTGTGCGCAGTAGGTGGGATTGGTTTCATAATTGTCACAGCCAAACTGACACCAAACTTTGATCCACTGGCAAAAAGGGTGACCAACAACACTGTCCCTACTGAAATTAAATGTAAGTTTTCTTTACTTTTTAGTTAATGGCTTTTATTTGTAATTTATATTAGTTCACGCAAACATTCTCCATCCATCTGATACTGGCCCGGCCCGTCTGTCATATTTTAAAACTTATTGTGGCCCCTGAGTCAAAAAGTTTGCCCACCCCTGTTTTAGATGAAGTCAAATGTTTCAGCATCTTAAATTAGAGTCATGGCTCAGTTGGTAACTATGAAGGTACATTTGGGGACATTAGTTTTACACTAAGTTCCTACCTGCTAGATAATGTCTTGTATAAATAAGTCGTTAGTTGACTGTTCTGTTCACCTTGTCACACATCACAGGGAACATCTGTACATACATCAGGTCATCAGGTTAATGAGGTAAAAGATCTCTGCAGCCTAGAGAGTCAACATATAGAGTGGAACATCACGGTCTAACCTCACATTTCCATTAAGAATTAACTAATGAACCTAAACGCTGCTGGCACATCAAGATCTAACTGTTCCCTGCGTGCTGCATCATTGGTTTGACTTGATAACTGTCTGTGACGCAAATGTTGAATATGAAACGCACACCTGTACTTTAATTATGGACATTTGGTCAAGCTATAGAAAACATCGTAACCAAAGTCTTCAGAACAGTCCATTTTTTCCCTCACAAAAGAAATTATACCGTATTTTACTTTCCACAAGCAGATTAAATGACTTGTGAGTCATCATGGTAGGGACGGCTTGAAGACTTGTATGAAGACTTTCACCTTAATGACAGACCAGCTACCCAGAAAAGTAGACCTTTCAGGACCACAAAATACACAGTAGATATGAAGCGGTGAGACATAAACTTATAAATATTTTTAACTGTGGTGAAAGATAGAAATATTAAAATCATCTGAGCATAAAGAAAGGTCCCCTTGAGCACATTTTAGCTTATTAGAAAAAATCCCTGTGCAGTACACAACCTCTTTTTGTCCTTAAATGAATATTTGTATTGCTTCTTATATTTTGTTGATATATTTTATATATCCTGGTATATTTAATATCTTTTTTTTATGGAGCCTCCCAGCAAAAGAATTTCACAAGATTGTACTTGTATAACCAGAGTGACAACAAACATCTTGAATCTTGAACTTAAGGCCTCAGTTAAACATAAAACTTCGCTGCAGTGACCTCTAGTGGCAGCTGGGTGATGTGTCAGCAGCTCAGTTTCAGGCTGAAACACAGCAGAGCTTTTAACCGCAGCTTCTGTGAAGACAGTTATCCTTTTATGAAATGTGGTTTGTTTCAAACAATAAAGATTTATACTCATTTAATTCTAAACTACTAACAGAACCAAAGCGTCAAATTCTTGAGACAAACTGACCGAGGGAGGAGGCTGGTGAGCACACACAGTATACTCCATCAGCTAGATGTATGCAAACAGGAGAGTTTAAGGCTGCAGCAGCAATTTCTCTGTAATAAGAATGAACTGGTTGCAGTGGGCATTGAATATCTACATGCACATCACCTCTTCAATGCTTGTGTATAGACTTCTACACAGCAAACTTGTTTTCCCAAGACGTTAAAGCACTAGTTCCCAACCTTTTTCCTTAAGGGGAACTCTTTTCTATCACTGAGTAAAATGACGACCCCTGACTAAAGTGTCATTTTATGGATATTTCAATTCATAACAATAACAGTAAAGAACAGCTGATAAACTGTACAATTAACCCAAATAGTGAATGCAATAACTGCATGAAGTTTGTGTAAAACGAGTGGATGAATTTAAAGCAGATTATTTCCTGTGAATATTGCAACAGAGATGAGTTTTCCTATTATTTTTGGGAACTTTTAGTACAAATCTGTATTATGTATACATTTTTTTTCATTTCTAACAACCATTCATACTTAATAGGCTTCTTTTTTGACAAATTCAGTGTTTTCTTCTCCCTGATGTTTGGCCATCGTTCTATAAGCTCTTTGGTTGTTTGAACTGTGCGTTTTTATAATTTTTTTGAAGTTTATATCTTAAATAATAATCCAAACTTTTCTTACTGACATGAGATATAGGCCAACTGTATATTTTTTTAAAAAGTTGTCTTACACCCCTTAAAAATCAAGCAAGTCTTGCAACCTCCAGGTTCGGTACCAGTGCTGTAAAGTGTAATTTCATGAAGCCGTTATGTGAATTTTGTTTTTACATACAGAGGAGCAAGTCATCCTTTGTTGTACAGTGCTTTTGATTGCCATCTGAGCATAAATGTGAACATTTCACTGCTTATATAGATGACAAATGTGGTCAAGATGCATTAATTTATCCAAGACATGAATATCTGATTTCCTGACTTATTGGATGCTCAACGGATCGTGGGGTTTGTTTGTGAAAAACCATCAGTTTGCTAGAGCCGTCTTAAAAATGCTTATTTTGTCTGAGCGACAGTCCAAAGCCCAAAGATATTTAATTAAAAGGTGATTTAAAAACAGGCAAAAGCAGCAATGTCACCTGACATTTGAGTGTATGTAAGGATTTTTTGGTTGATAAATGACTGCAACTTTTTAATTTATTGTCAAAATGAATGGTCACGTCACTCAAGCTGAAATCAGGACAAGAGAACGGATGACCCCCCTCACAATAAAGAACCGAACACTAAGACACAGTCAGGTAGTATTGTGTTTGGATGTTTATTTAAAGTTAATCCCGCTGCACACCCCCTCCCTGTGTGAAAGCCTAGTCTGAAAGGAGGAGGATACAGGCCACTATAGCGCCACATCAGCACATTTACAACAAAGGCTACTTGTTTAGTCACACCACCCCCCCCCCCCACTGGTATGGCCCTCTGTGCTGCCCTGTGATGACACACTAGCATGGTGAGGCTAGTTCATAAAACAACCCCTGGAAAAAGGTCCAATGAGAGACGGGGCTGAGATTATAGAGCGAGTGACTCCAATTAATGAATAGAAAAAAGGAGGCAGTTTTACTAAATATCAAGTTCCACAGAGAGAAAAGAAATGGGGCGGATGATGGTGAGAGACAAAGAGAAAATACTAAATATCCTCTCTTGTCTACCGATGTGGCTGCTGATCCGCAAGGCGTGCTTTGATGATGTCACTAAAGTTGAATGTTGAGGCTCGTGAACCCCAAAATTCACAGCGTGGTTGTCGTCCTCCAATCAATGACGCAGCTCCTCTCTCCTCCTTCCACACGAAAACGGATGGACTGTGAGGGAAGACAAGATAAACACAGATTGAGAATAAATCAGTGTGTATTTGTTATTAACAAACAGGGAAGGAGGTAATAACGCACTGACAGTGGTTGTCAATCTTTAAGGCTAAATTCAATATACAAGGCAGATGTAGGAATCTGACTAATTTGTCCCTGATGTTGTAGAATAATTGTGTTTTGTTCCAAGTTGTTCTTACAGAGTACAAAGAACGAGAACAACTTGCATTCATCAAAATCAATAGCTTTACAAAGAATGAATGAGTTGGTACACAACAGTTAGAAAATGCCGCCACTGTCCATTGAATGAACAGACGTTTTCACTGAAAGACATGGTTGTTGAGATTTGCATCAGCAGTGTCAGTGCTTTGAGCAGCACATCCTAAAATACATCCACCTCCCATTGTATTGAGAAGGCGGCAGAATTCTCATCTCAAAACCTTGAGCACATAAAAATGAAACTATCTACATGGTCTGACACAACGAGGGATAAATGAGAAAATATTGTTTTTTTGTAATTTGGGTGATATGTAAGGGATAATGTACAGCGAGCCGGTCATTGTTGTGAAAGAATCCCCGACAGGGCGATGCTGGCGGAGGGGTCTCTAACCTTTACAACAATGACCCGCTAGCTGTACATTATCCCGCTTATTACATGGCTACTTACTGAAGAAATCAATAGTTTGACACAAAAACAGTCCGCCAAAGTCCGTCATCAGCGCTGCGCCCATAGCAACGGACTGTTATACATAGCAAGGGTCTGTTCTAGAAGTTGCAGACCACCGTGATTGACCAATCAGAATCGAGTATTCAACACAGCCGTGTAATAAGACTCTTTAACAGCACCTAAATATGCAGTTAAGACAGGATCAACCACCAACTGCAAACTACACAATGACAAAGTTTTTTCCAATAGAGTGCTACAGGAATGAGTCCTAAAACCTGGAAATGAGTTAGCATTTTAGCACTGACGATTCCCTCGCATGGAAGTCAATGGGTTTCTGGTTAGATGCCTGAAATAAGGTCTGTGGTCAACACAAGCTTAAGAAATTTTAAACTTTTTGTCCTTCGACATAAAATACGTTAGTAAATACCCCACTCGTGAATTTTGAAACCTTTAGGCGCTCGTGCGACCGTAGTGTAGTTCGTCTATCGCCTAACGTTAGCTTTTACTTCTGGCGATTGCATTCATTTATGTTCATTTGTGAAGATTACCCTGCTGAACAAAACGTTTACCTATCATAAGGTCTTTTGCCACAGAGCTTATGTTCTGCAATAATCAACAAAAACCCAATGAAAAAATAAATCCCATTGGCTCTTTGTCGAGGGAACCAGGGTGATGCTAACTTCCTGGTTGGTCTTCAAAAATACGTCATCCCTGGAGCACTCTATAAATCTGAATTGTGTGTTGGACATATCTAACTGTCTGTGTGTGAGTGTTACCTGCGTAGGGGACTACAGATCTCCAAGGGGAATGATTTCTTCGTTGATAAAAAACTCAATGGTCTCCTCCTCCCAGTCCTCCACATTGCTGTCCAGCTCATCACTGTCCACTCCTGGAGGACAGACAAACAAACATCCATCAGTGATTGTATTAATTAAAGAAACACTGTGGAAGGAGGTAAAAGTTTAAGGTTCAGGGAGTAAAAAACATGAGAGAGGTCACACCTCCTCTGAGCTCGAGGCGGATGCTCTTCTGTTCCAGATGGACCTGCTGTGCTGTCTCCCGGTAGCGACGGTAGTCGTCCATCATAGATCTGCGCTTGTCCACCAGCTCCTACTCACAAACACATAAAACAGAACAATGTTCAGGATTGTAAACATGCAGCTTGTATCACTTCTCTGAAATGATTTGTTCGTCACTAATATGGAAACTACAATAACGCTACGAAAAGATTTAGAGAGCCTTTTAATCTCTTCACCAGAGACAACGATTGCTTAAACACACAAACTTTAATCATACTGTATGTTAATACCATATTAACTGTTAATGAGGGAACAGAAAATACAGAAAGGGCTCAAATAGTTGTGCAATTCCCAACAAACTCTACTAAATAAAAAGGTTAAGATGTAAATGTGAACTGCCGAGATCAGTTAAAGACATGAGCAGGTCATACCTTAGAGGCCTTGGACTGGCTCAGACGATCCTTCTGCTCAAAGATCTTGGAGTATTTCTTAAGATCCTTCTTGATCGTCTGCAAGAGAAAGGGGGATATTTACTGTGAAGGAAGGTTCCACAGCCACAAATCAAAACATATGACATATACAATATAAAGTATGCGTTGCACCAGTACACAGGATGTTGTAGTTGTGAGCCTCAGATCAGAGTTAGAATCAGGAGCCGCAGTGCAGCTCTCATACGAGGTGTCAGAAAAGTAATTTTGTTTGTCATCACCGGCTCTTCTCTCACACACACACACAGATACGGTATGTATACCGTATAGATAAAATGGTACCTTGATCTGCTCTACGCCGAGCAGGGTAAGAGGTCTGGGTCTCCAGAGCAGCTGACAGAAGCGGTCCTTGTTGTTCTTCTGAAGAAGACGGCCTTGGAACGTCCACAGCCAGTATGCATTGTCCACCTAGACACGCGTAGAAAAAAAAAGGTGGAGGAAAAGGATGTGAGTGCAGGTTCAGTATGAATTTCCACCCATCAGCGGTGACTTGATCTGGCAGGAATGGGAAAGACAAGTATTTCTGGCGTGACGCAGCAGCACGAACCTTGTGGCTCCACCAGGAGACGGAGGTGACGACATAGCGACCGGTCGGGTCCCACTCTACGTCAGAGGCCATGTAGTGCTCTGCTATGTTCATCATGGTGCAGTCCGACGTGTCAACAAAGGCAAGAGCTCCGTTCATACTGCACAAACACAGAAAAAGATAAGATTATACACACGCAAGACAACTTTTATAAAAAACTGACACACACAATGCAAATATATAACACTGTGAGCCTCAGAACAGAGTTAGAATCAGGAGCCGCAGTGCAGCTCTCATACGAGGTGTCAGAAAAGTTATTTAGTTTGTCATCAGTGGCTTTGTGTTTCTGTCACTCACACACACACACACACACACACAGATTTAACTGACCTCCTGAGTCCAGCCAGCACCAGGAACTGTCCCTGGGGGCTCCAGAAGATGCTGTTGGCCTGCTGCTTGTCGAACGTCTCTGCAGAAAAAAGGACAAAGTGTCACATTCAGTGGAAGTTTATGATGCATCCTAGACCGTGGCTACATCCACACTGATAAATGTTTGTTTTAAAACGGATAACTTTTGCTATGTCTATGCCTAGTGTCAACACTACTCCGGCGTTTTCGGGACCCTAAAACAGAGACGTTTGAAAACGATGACGCAGACACCCACTTGATTGGGTCTTATAAGTCATGATGTGTCCTTCTCTGATTCGTCACGTCTCTATCAGGTGACACTTACGGAAGAAAACAAATGACATCAGCGACTGACGGACTATCAGTGTTTGATTTGACACGGATAACAATTTACAGGCATTGTTGACATCGTGCAGTTAATTCTGCATTTTATAATGCTACTACTGCCTGCAGGACGAAAGCTATTATTCAAGCGATTTGCTAACAGTGTGTCCAGCGGAGTTATGGCACGATTTGCGGCATTGAGGACGGCGATGGACGTAACACGGAGGACTTTCCTTTTGTTTAGTTCACAAAGAAGCTGTAAACAAACAAAGCGTAAATGCTGCTCTCCAATACGAAAGGAGCGAAAGGAGCTACGAGTGTGACACCAGACAACGAACCTGATGGAAACGAGTGGCACGTGTGTTGACCAAACTTCTGTACCCATGATGTAGTAAATCTTTGATTTGTAACTGTTCATTTTTAAAGTAAATTTGATGTGCGCGAGAGGGATACAGCAAGACCTAAGTTTGGCAGTAGCAACAGTAGCAGCCTTGTAACTGCCTTTGAAAAATAAAGGTTGTTTGTTTTCCACTAAATTTGTCTCTGTTTGAGTGGGAAAGAGAGGAAGACCTTAAGTATCAAACACGTTTTATTATAAGAAGTACAATAGGCTACTCCGATGTATTTTCTGTAACTAAGCAACCAACCGCAGAATGGTCATGTGATATGCGTTTTCAGGCGTGTTAGTGTGGACGGAGATTATTTCTGAAACGGTGCAAAAACGTATTAGTGTGGATGTCACCTGGGCAACATAGTGTCAATATGACAGTTAGCACGTCTGTCCGATCTACTCACTTATGAGCTCGATCTTGCCGTTGTTTTTGACATGATAGAAGGAGACGTTGATTCTGGGAGACTCTCCGTGGAGAACAGCGAACTTGCTGCCGTTGGGCTCCCATGCAAACGCTATGATGCTTTCTGGAAAGACAGAAACACAAAAAAACAATAAATCAGGATTTTTTTCCTCCATTGGAAACAATCAGCGTCACTTTGTGTGTTTCATATGTTCTTACCCTTCATCTCCTGCACATCAACAGGAACCTGCTTCTCTCTCATGCGGAAGATTTCAAAGTTGGTGACGACACCCTGAAAAAGATTGGAAAATAAATTTAGCATTTGATTCATTTTTTTTTAACCAGTGAGGTCTCAGCTGTTTCTCCTCTTTCTCCCCACCTGTGTTCCTTTAGGAGTCCTGTCCACTTTCACACACAGGTAATCTCCGTTCCTCTGCCAGTGCAGTTTGCAGTCGACAACGTTGAAGAGGTTGCGAACACGGATCTCCTGTCGGGAAGGCAGCTGCATCAGCGTCACTCTGGCTGGGATATCTTTGTCCTCAGGTACCCAGAATGCTATGATGTTGTCACCAGGAGACCAGGAGAAGTCCCTGAAGACACAAAAACACACAGATTATTGTCAATATCTCATAATTTAAAAGAATGTAATTACAAGAAACAAATCATAAATAAACATCAAGCCTCTTACTTGATCCCGGTAATCTTGAGACTCTTCTTGTCGAGCAAGCCCATAGACTGAAAGGAGCAGAAACATGGCGTTAATGTCACTTTCACAATAAAAATACAACTAAATGTTTTTGTAAGTGTACTTACAGGAGTCTCATAGATGCTCAGCGTGTCTGCGGTCATCCTGGCAAAGAACTTCCCATCGTGGCTCCATCTGAGAACAAATATTCTCCATTATAATACATTGAAATCACTGCAGGAGCAACAGATGTGAAAGCAGCATTGAAGTAAATGAGATTTTAACAAAGAGAGAGAAACTGACTTGAATATGGGCCAGTGTGCAGAGCTCTCGCAGTGGAAACCTCTCTTCTTATGTCCAGTCAGAATGTCCCAGATGATGATGGCCTGTGGGTCCTCCTTGGTGTCCATCAGTGGACTGAAGGTCACCACGTACCTGGAAGGCATCACAGCCACACATGGAGCTTCAGACGGCTATTGAATAATCCATCATTCATTATGAAGAACTTAAGCCTGTCAATTTAATACATTTGAACCAGGACCTTCTGTATTTGGATCAAGAAGTGTATGAAAAACAAGGTGTGTCCGATTATATTCCATTTGTTTTCTTTCTCAATAAAGATTTTTTTCACACTGATGTAGCTGCATGCTACATAAAAGGCATAAAGGGCTGCCCTCTCTTAGTCGACTAATCAGTTGTTTGGGTCTAAGATTTCTTTAGTCGATTGGTCATTTTTTTCATGCTAAATGACTTATTTCCTAGAAACTTGTGAGCAGATCTCATTAGATTTAAAGTTGTGCATTTGTGTGATTCTTTGTGGAGAAACTCAGTTTTACAGATCTGTTGATTAACTCAACTAATAGATTAGTCAAATCATATGAGTGTTAGACAACTGAGAATTTTTTTGGTCAAGAACAGCCCTAAAACCCATTTGTACATGTCTCTGCTGCATTAAAATCAAAAATCAAAATCAGACTTATGTGAATTTAGCTAAAAATCTATATTTCTCTTTTCAGTGTGAACCATATTTATCTAATTTTACAGGAAAAAATTCACCATAATCATCAAATATTAAAATATTGTCTAAAATGATAGTATGCGAACTGAACAGCTCAGGGAAGTGAGAGGGGGACTATTTTTCTGTGCATTTCTTCTGTGAGTGCCACAGAAGAAGAATTTTGTCACATTTCATCCTTATTTAAGATTTGAAGATTCAACCAGCTGCATTAGAATGATATCATCTCTTACATTTCAAACAGAGCATCAGTTCACATCCTATTTATACACACACACACACAGAGTAAAAGCACTTCATCAGGTAATGACTAATGCTTCTAATGCTGTCAATAAGTAGTGCTAAACGGTAACATTGATTACCTCTCACATGGTGAGAAGTCGATGAGGGACACACCCTGATGGCTGAACCTCTGAATCTGTTTGAACTTCTCGCCACCCCACAATGCAATGCCACGTTGGTGGAAGGTGGCAAGGTAGGTGCCTTTAGGAGACCAGCGCACGTACGTCTCCGTCCATCGCTGCATCAAGACACAAAAACATTATCAGTCTGCAAGCCAAACACTATGACCCCCATTAACCCTGCATTTCAAAGTGTGATCAACTACTTACTGCTCTCTCTTCAGCTGTGATTGGCTCCTTAGCGTCGTTAGCGAAAATGGCGGTCCTCTCCCCGGCTTCATAGATCACACTGTACTGGTCACGGCAGTCTGCTTCCTCAGTCCAGTGGCGCATATTACCCTGAAAAGACAGATATTTTGACATATTTATTTATTCTGTTGATATTTGGTGGCCAACTTCAAAGGATTACGTAGGAGCAAAACATCATATTTTTGCTAGTACAAAAAAAGCCTACATAGTAAACTACTTATGATTAGTAAGAAGAAGTATTTACGAAAAGAAACACTCACAAAATCTTTGAAAGGCTGCTTCTCTGGAGTTTCCCACTCATCACTGATGTTCATGTACCTGGAGAAATAAACAAAACAGAATGAATCTACTTGTCTCACACATATCTGCCGTCACATTTGCTGCATCTCTTATATCAGACATTGCACACTTACTTGTCAAAGTCAGTGAAGAGGTTGACTCTGAATGTATGTTGTTTGTCAAGTTTGTAACCATCTGCATTCTTTACCGCCTCGAGGGCCTGGGTAGGACCGCCATACTCCAAGAATATGTACCTGTGTGAAATATGGGCCTGTTTTACATCTTGAATTCAACATTAAAGTAAGTATACAGCCATAACAGAGTAGACAGCAATTCACATACCCTTTGGTCAAGCCATCAGCCTCTGGATAGAACTCAGTGGTGATCTTCCCAAATTTGGAGAAAATCTTGTGTATGACGTTCTTGAGTTTCTCCAAACGCTCCGGGCCCACCTGAGGGACGTTGTCCACCACCACCACCGAGTCTATGCCGTCAGCCTCCAGAGGCTTCTCCTTCAGGATGTCATGCAGGAGCTCTGAGGAGAAGAGGAAGAAGGGCGGGGAGATCAGGGAGGGAAATAGTCCTGTTAGTAGGGTTGACCTGAATGCTTCAAAACTTCAACCATTGCCATGGTAATCCATCTCTAATCAGTATTCAAATGCTTCGTTTTTGATTGTGTTTTTTTAAATAAGCATTTAATAATAAAGTTTAAGTATAAATCCCAAAATAGCCCATGAAATAAAGAATAATTCCACAACATTATTCAACGTTAATGCTCATTAGTTATTCTCAGCAGATATCGCTGTTTGTTGAGTGTAGAGGTGCGATGTTTAGCCTACCCTAATTGATATAAATGGGGTGGATACAATATTAATAAACTGCTCTTGTTAATGCAATGTTATTCAAAAGCACCACATCCTCCAAAATGCTCATTCTTGTTGTTTGTTTCTTTTATGTTATGTGTGTTTTTCTGGACATTATACATTTCACATAGGGAGATTTTTAGTACAGATGTATTAGTCTTCATTGATTTCAGCTAGATCACATAATAAACTTGTCAGCTCAGTGTATAAGAATTACTCATTAACTGATGTCTCATTTGTACACGTTTTATTTGCAGACATGAGGAGGCATTGAGGCCCAAACTCCCCTCCACCCTGCTTCAGGATTACACTAATGTGAGAGCTATTTCCTAATACCTGCAGCTTCATGCAAACCACAGACTGCAGCTTTACAGTAGTGGTCTTAGGTCCTTAGTGATCCACTCAAACAGCTGTTACAAAATGTTTTAATCATTAATCATGAATCATCTTCGCCTCTGTACTCAAATTGATCTGGATTTCCCCAAAATGCCAGAGACACAAGGCCTCAGTGAGCAGTCTGGGTCTGGATGAGGTTTCAATGGGCGTTAAGTGAAATGTTAGCAGATGTTGGAGATAATGTTATGTTAGAGGACTATATATTTGTTTTACTAAAGGTCTGAAAGGCAGCTTTATAAAGAGAGCTAGCTATCTTTGTAGCATCTGTAGCACCGTTATAGTGCAGCTCTTAGCTAACTGATTAGCTAACTAGGCCCTAAAGCCTGGGTGTTTCCTGTTCCGCTCACCCTCCTCCTCGACGTCGTCCTCGTAGTCCTCCGGGTCGCTGAAGGACG
>CAKALG010038002.1:0-13109 GCA_916700815.1 Helicolenus hilgendorfi | reverse complement strand
GAAATAACAGGGTTCAGAGCGCAGTGGTGCCGTTGTTGCATTGTGTCTGAAAGGACCTTCAATGAGTGAGAGACAGAAAGAGAAATAAAGTATTAGTTTATACCAGAGATTCACATAAGTTCACACCAGAGGGGCGAATTATTCCGTTTTCTTTCCTGAGAATTAAAAGTAAAATTAAAAGTAGGCCTATTTAACATAAAAATGCTGTTGCAGTGTACTTATTATTTTGTTATTTTCATTCTTTTAAGTCACCAGAATGCAGGAAACAAAATCTCTGAAACTCCCTATTTTGGTTTTGAAATCCTCCCTATTTTTGAGGTCTCAAGGTTGGCAAGTATGCTCTGATGGAAGAAATGGAATAATTGCAAAGAGGAAAACCAATATTCAGTGCACTTTTGAATTACATATAATGTTGTTATTGTTCCATCCACAGAACTTTCCCTTTCATGGAGCTACAGTACGTTTTTTTTTTTTTTGATTGTTGGGCTACTATTCTATAATTTTCAAGGACTGCTTTAACAAGCCACTCAAGACTCTGCTGATGATTCCTCCAGCGCATATTCTGCTGTTTAGTGGCAAACGCGATTGAGTTTCATTTCAGGAAATTCTTTCCATGCTGTATTTTCACTCAGGCAGGGGCACAGCTCTGCCTTGAAACTCTATGACAGGCCTGCTCCAGTGCCCCGGAGTGCGCAATGAAAAGAGTCTTTATCTGCCACTCAGTCAAACTCATTTCCATGAATGGCACTTTGCCAGAAACACTTAGACTTTACATTACTCAAAAAACAATCAACAATTTGAATGGGGTGTGTATCCACCTGCCGGATTGACAAAAATATATGCCTTTCCTTGTATAATACATAATCTTTTCATTCAGTAATTTTCTGTGCATTTTCAACAATTAAACCACTGTGATGTTAAATCTGGTGACACATGCAATAGTTTTTATAGACTGTAATTTTGAAATACCATTTTATTTTCTCCTGGAGCAATATCTCTGATAAACACACCTTAACATAAATCACTCCTTTGACGGGTTCTGTTATCGCTCCCAGAGGAACGGAGCCCTTAATAAAATAAAGTGCTTGGCAGCGTTCGCAGTCACGTGCTTTGATAACAGCAACATCAGATGACACGGTGTTCTGACTTGCACCTCTAAATACCCTGCAGCACTGTAACAAATGCAACACAAGAATTTACCTGGGTGAGATTGGTGCAGCATTATATATATTGTCCAAAAAGGTCAGGCTGACACATGGTGCAAAGACAACAGGACATATGGTGTGAAGCGGCAGTGTGAGACAGTGGACTACAAAGTAGGCTGCATATCACTCCACAGAAGTCTAAAACTGTCATCGTCTGTATCCAAAAGTCTACTGTTGTGGTGTGCGATGAAGGAAATTATACTGACAGGAGTGACATGCATGAAATAAATTACACAAACTTGATGGAGGGAAACATTGGAATTGGGGAGTTGTGTAAACTAAGCTGCTGTCTGTGCTGTCAGCTGGCTGCTGAGCGAGCAGCTGGTGAGCCGTCAAGGTGAAGTGAACGGGCAGGAACAACAACATACTGTCATCACAGCTTCTGCCCCAAAAATGGTAATTACTTAATAAAGTGGACAAGGGGAGCAAGGTTAGACCAAAAGTTTGATTCGCACAGTTTGTACTTTTATGATATATTTTTCAGATTATTTTTATTTATTTATATATATTTGTAGGGTGTTTGAGAGTTGCATTATCTTCTATAGATCAAAATGCTGAGACCCCCTCTATACAAGTATCTTTGTTTTTTAACGGAAAAGCTCAACATTTTGAGAAATACACTTTCTTTCCAAGAGTTAGATGATATACCACTCTCATGCCTGTCCAGGAAATATAAGGCCACAACCAGGAGTGGGTTAGCTCAAGGCTTAGCTTAGTAAAAAGACTGGAAAAAAAGATGACAAAATGTGCCTACCTATGGATTTTCTTTATTTTTGAGCTGAAAATTGTTTTGAGTTGAAAACTGAGGTTGTTTTTTTTTGCAAAAGTCTTAAAGGAGTAGTATATAAATGTTTAAAGAAAAGAATACAGAAATAAATACGTTTAGGGAAATAAGTAAGAGGTAAATTGTAAAGGGAGAATCATGCATAAATAAATACATACATATTTAATTAAATACATACATTTAAAAATAAATATAAAATAAACAAAACAAATGCAAAAATAAATAAATAAATACAAAATTAATGCAAAATAAATAAATAAATAATAAATGCAAAAATAAATATGCATCTGAACATTAATAAAAATAAATGCATGAATAAATAAAAGGGGAAATTAAAGAGAAGAGTAAATAAATGAGGGAATTAATAACAAATATAAATAAATGAAAAAGCAAATTCAAATAGAAATATCAATTTATGTCACATTTTATTAATTAATTAATGAGTACATTTATTTTTAATATTATTTTGGCTATGTTTAATGACATATTTATTTATTTATTTTTGATTATGGCAGGTTCCGTCCTCCATACATACTATCACATCTAAAGGTCACTATATTCACATGTTATATCTTGTTTGATTAATCCGTGCAAAACCACAATGTTTTATGTAGGAGGGCTGTGCCAGATGTTTTGGCCAGGACCAGTAACTTCCTGGAGTCTACGTTGGTTGCCTGGCGACGCATAAAATGTCAAGTTGTAATTTTTACTCTTTTATTTGTATGAATTAAACAAACATGATGTGCAGTAACATGTTAAGTAATGAGCTTTGGTGGTACTGGTAGGTGGATTTTGTTACCTTCGGAGAGAGCCAAGCTAGCTGTTTCCCCCTGGTTCCAGGCTTTATGCTAAGCTAAACTAATCAGCGGGTGGCTCTAGCTTTATATTTACCACACAGATAGCGGAGTTTTTTTAATCAATCTTCTCATTTTACTCTTGGTATTGAAGTGAATAAGAGTATATCACAATGTTGAACTATTCCTTTAAGTCTTTTTGGCAAAATATTGGCAAAAAATAAGTGTAGCAAGTATTGGCAACAAAATATTTGCATTCAGCAGTTTTCAGCTCAAAAATATCAGTTTCCACTTTCAAACGTCTGCAAGCAGGTTGCAGGTGAGACAGACAGAGAGAAAAAATGGGAGCACAGATGATACCCGGCCAGCACTGAGGGCAACAGAGAAGCGGTGTGTTTGTGCACATTCCTGGAAGCCACAGCTCCCGTTGGCAGGCTGTCCTCCTGTGCCTGTTAGCTCTCCCAGCTCCACGTGTTTATGTCTTGAGTTTCTCTCCTTCTCCCTCTCTCTCTCTCCAAATATTTTCTAATGCCACTGAAGAATGTTCGAATGTTGTTGAAGTAGTGGAGCGGTCATATCCAATGAGCAGGATCATTGTTTTGTTTTCTTTCAGCTGATACTTTATGAAGAGGCTGTACTCTCCTTTGCCTCCTAATCCCACTGACAACGAGCAAATGTTTGCATGAGGATTCACTCTCTTTGTCAAATGTAAGAAAAATATAAATAAATATCATGACTTATTTCTATAACTCTGTAAGAAATATTTGCCTCTGGATTAACTTGAATGCCTTCTTTGTTGAGTTGAAGAATGTTGGCTAAAAATAAAGCTGTGGTGTAATGGAGGGTTTCTCCTGCCGGTGGGCTCAGAGTGGGTCTGCAGGGCCTCTGTCTCTCTAATTCAGCCCACATATATTCCTGCGTTTTTCATACATAAATAAACAGAAACTACACCGTCTGGCCACGACGTGACAGGGAAGGTGTAAACTACACAACCGCAATTTAGAGACCAAGCCTCACAGGACTCTGGTATGGCACTCAAGTTAGATGAAGAGTGAAGTTACAGCCAATAGTGTGAAATCACTGTTGGAGGAATGGTTTGACGTATGGAGCTGAAGCAAGGAGGCAAATAGCTTCGCTTAGCATAAAGACTGGAACAGCTAGCCTGACCAAATCGTTAGGTTTCCAGGTACCAGCACAGACTTCAGGGTACCCATGCAGATCGCCAAAAAAAAGTTATCAGCACAGAACTACTAACTAACATATAATGCAGCATCCAGAGGAACTGACAGACATGACTGGTCCAAAAAAGCAAAATAAATAATTGATTAGATAGGACTGTCAATCGATTAAAATATTTAATCGCGATTAATTGCATGATTGTCCATAGCTAATCATGATTAATCACAAATTAATCTCACATTTTTTTTATCTGTTCAAAATGCACCTTAAAGGGAGATTGATCAGGTATTTAAAACACTGAAAAATAAAATATGCTCAAATCATAACATGTCAAACTCAAGCCCAAAAGGCAACAACAGCTGTCAGTGTGTCAGTGTGCTGACTTGACTATGACTTGCCCCAAACTACATGTGATTATCACAAAGTGTGCATGTCAGTAAAGGGGAGACTTGTGGGTACCCATAGAACCCATTTTCATTCACATATCTTGAGGTCAGAGGTCAAGGGACCCCTTTGAAAATGGCCATGCCAGTTGTTCCTTGCCAAAATTTAGCGTAACTTTGGAGCCTCCTTTGCGACAAGCTAGTATGACATGGTTGGTACCAATGGATTCCTTAGATTTTCTAGATTTGCTTATGTGATTAATTTGCAATTAATCGTGATTAACTATAGACCATCATGCGATTAATCGCGATTAAGTATTTTAATCGTTTGACAGTCCTAAAAATAATATTTTCAAATCAGATTCCTAAATATTACTTTGAATACCCTCGGAGTTGCCTCAGGAACATCTCACAACACACTGAAATATGTAACCTTTAAAAGTAGTCTAATAAAAATAGCTTTTAAATTTAATAATGGTTATTAAGTTGTACTTTTCCACAGGCAAGCAGTACCAGATTTCAAATAGTGGAAATATGTTGGCTTTCTTATGCTGAATGCATCTCTTCTCAAGTCTCTGAATATGAGAGGCTATATTTTAAAAACTCAGACAATTTCTTCTCTTCAGACAAGTTTCCCTCTTTCCCACAGTAAGTCTGTCTCCTCTGAAACACCATGGGCGGGTAGGACACTTCTGCTGCAGCCGTGCAGACGCATTGCTGATGATTACTGCAGGTAAACTTGCTTATTACTGCGCTGAAAATGAATGGCTTGGGCTGCCAACAAGTGCACACACAACGCACTGTGATAAACACGGTATAAATGCTTCAACAGCGTATATAAGATCTGTGGAAGTATATAAACTGTGGATTTGACGGTGATGTGATTTGTGTGCACAGCTGGCACTTTCAGTATATTTCGATGTATACATTTGGCAAATGTCTCATTGCACTGAACAGATCTAGGACTGACTGCTCTGGACTGTTTCAGGTGCTGCCAACATCCCCAGAGTGGAATATTTACCTTTCACTCTAAAACTGGAGAAGGGGAAGCCAATATCCAACACCAAGCTGTGTGTTCAGCAGCTGTTTGCTCAGGTGAATAAACCCTAAATGAGGCTTTTTTTCTGCTTATTCAGAGGTTTACTGGTAATATTATAGAACTATCATCCTTTAACTCTGACGGACCGCCGGCGGGCCGGGTCGCTATTCTGTCTTTCAGAGGTTGTTGCGGGCAGAGTTTTCAAGCTAGAGTGAAGATACTATAAGATAGTATCATATCAAACCAGATATTCTAAGGAATACAGTGGTACCAACCATGTCATGCTTGCTTGTGGGGAAAAATGCTAAATAACACTAAGAAGTCACACTCAATTTTGGCGAGGAAAAACTGGCATTGCCATTTTCAAAGGGATACCTTGACCTCCGACCTCAAGATATGTGAATGAAAATGGGTTCTATGGGTACCCACAAGTCTCTTCTTTACATACATGCCCACTTTATGATAATCACATGCATTTTGGGTTAAAAGCCATGCATTTTTTCTAATGCAGTAGGCTATAAATGTGTTATTTTCACCTATACTAAAATGGTGTATTTAAATAGTTCTGCATACTGGGGTCCCTAAACAGTCTTGGAATTACATAAAGTGGGTATCACTGTAAAGCTGAGACTCTTGTGGATCCAATGAGCCCAATTGTATTCATGTGTGATGATGTTAGTCCCCATAGTAGCCATTTCATTGTAGTGAGACCATTTTTTAAAATTTGATCTCACTGTATAAAATGACCTGTGGTGACCTCTAGGATAATCACAGCCTCATGAAACTTTACAACCACAAAGTAGAGACCTAGAGCATTTAGAGGATGGATGTCTTTCCTAGGTAGATTGACAAATTTAGAAGACTAGTTTCTGAGCAGTTTCCAGAACAGAAGTGTTCATCCAATCGCCAAAAAATGCAATTCTTGCAGAAAATCTGCAAATGTCAAAGGTTTTTGATACCAAATCACAGCATAGCTTTTTCTTTGGTGTTCCTCAAGGTGTTGGTGTCTTAATGTGGTATTTTGGAGGGATTATTGATAATTTTTATCAATTCTCGAGTGGTAAAAAAATGGTTAAATTTAGCACAAAATCTTTGTAACAAATGGCATCAACCCAAAAATTGCTGCAACAATTTATGAGACATAATAGAGCATGGGAATGACCATCATATACTTCTATCAAATCAATCAGAACAACTTGAGACACAGTTTTGAGCTGCATCTCAAATTAGTTGTCAGGTTTCCATCTTTCAGATGATGTACATCACTTCTATATGACATCTAAATAGACCCTGCAAAGAAAATCCCACTCACCGTGTGCTGTAGATGTAGGAAATATTTGATTGCTCAAGCTCTTAGTCTTTATTTGCTGCCTAATTTGTATACAAAGTGAACGTGTTGTTTGTAGTGGTGATGTGTGGTATTAATAGATGCGCTCCATGTAGCACTTGTTGATGCAGCATAATTATCTGTATTTTTTTAACTGAAAGCCCCTTAATCAACTAACAGTTATAAACTCTTTTAATGAACCACTTTACAGGAGTTTCTCTTTACAAGTTTCCCTCAATGAGAAGAAACGTCAAGACTGGCCTATACATCCAAGCACTGGAAAAACAAAAAAACAAATCTACAGGAAAAAAAAGAAATGTTTTATGAGAACAAGTAGATTCATAACAGGCAAGCTGTCAGGGACATTTTCCACTCTAAACACGAACCACACAGGAAAGTGCAAATGAGCAACCAAACAGCTGTTAAAGTTTACAGGCCTGCAGCAATTTAGTCATGCATTAAAAGAGCAAAACTTTGAAGAAGTTGTTTACTTGAGGTCATACATGACCGTCCATGCTGTGAGAATAAGACAGACATGGGGGAGGGACAGCGAGGCAGCCACCTTTTCATATTTAGGATCGCGAACGCTCAGACAGTTTGAGTAAACTTGTAAAAACATTTACACACTGAGGTAAAGTTGTTAAATTCCCAACAAACTAGTGCCAATCAAGACACTGGCATACAATCTTAGCCTTACCATGGAGCGACTTAGGTTTCCTCCCATGTTGGCTCTTTAAATACAGGATACAGACTTTCGCCCCTAATTCATAGATGTGGTCATTTGCCAAAGAAAAATAAGGTTCACATTGACATAATTAAAACCTGTCTGTGCCACCAGCAGGTTTCCACTTATCTACTTGCTGCATTGGCAAACAAATCATGTACAGTCATAATCCCCAGAAGATAATGAAGCCTACCGACTTTGGTGATCCCCTTTCTTTTCCTCTTGTGCCTCCAGCAAGTTCACATTTGTGGTTTTGAGTTAAATGCCTCGACAACTATTGGATGGATTGCCATGAAATCTGGTACAGACATTCATGTTCCCCTAAGGATGAATTGTAAAAACTTTTAATTTTGTGCCATATTCAGGTCAAAACTTTAATTTGTCCAATATTTTGATTTACAATCAAATGCCTGCAAAAGTAATTACATTCCCTTTGTGTTTAGTGCTAATTAGCGAATGTTAGTAAGTACATTAGCATTTAGCTCAAAGCACAACTGTGCCAAAACACAGCCTCAAAGAGGCACTAGCATGGCTGTCGACTCTTGTGTAATAACTTGGGACGGAAGATTTTTGAAAAGTGGATTTCACTTCAAAGCAAGTTGTTTCTTTTTAGTGAACGCATATTTAATTGTCATAATTTGTTTTCCTCCTGTGTTTCTCTGGCTAGAATCAAATAAAAGCTGAGCTTTCCATCTCTTATTAGCTGTAATAGAAGCCTCCTGCTCTGAGAAACGTTCTGCATCCGTGAAAGCAGAGACCTTTGACATAAAATAACACCTTGCTCCTTCCAGACAAGCCTAAACATACACTCACGAAACCACACAGGCCTTGGCATCGGCTTGTCTGCATTCATCTGTACGAGCTTTTAGATTGCAGAGTCACCGAGAGCTATAGGCTCCGAAACTATAAAGAGCAATAGCTGAGAACATAAACTGCTGGATGCAAATAAGGCTGTAAAATATATTGCCTCTGCGGTGTTGGCTTTGGTGCAGGCGAGGGTGCTTGTTCCGAGTCAGACAAACGGGAAAGCAGTTACCGCAGTTCAACACCGACAAATTACAAAATGTACAGGCTTTACTCATATAGCAGTCATATCCTGTCATGTATTTCATGAGTACGTCAGCCTATCTAACTTGTAGAGTACGGCATCGGTCTTAAAGCTAACTCACAAAAGACAGAACATTTTTTGTGCTTAAAAAGTGGGCCACAATTAGAGTTTAAATTCAAGTTTGGAAGGTGACGCCATTCCTCTGCTTTCCCTCCCTCTGTATGTTTGTACAGGTGCACGCGCGATGTATGTGTTACAGCCACTGTGTGACTGAGCACTGACCCACTTCCACCGTTTGGTACTGCTGCCTCTGTCCTGAGCAGGGAGACCGTGAGGCCGAGCAACAAACAGCCCTCTGTCACTGCTGGGAAAAAGTCATACTTAGTTTTAAAGTGGCAGTAGGCAGAATATTTTTGGCATCTTTGGGTAAAAATTCCATAATAACCTTTCAGCATATTGTAATTCAAGTGTTCTGAGAGAAAACTAGACTTCTGCACCTCCTCATGGCTCTGTTTTCAGGTTTAAAAAATTTAGCCCGTGACCGGAGACTTTGGCCAATCACAGATCATTTCAGAGAGAGAGCGTTCCTATTGGCTGTTTATTCAACAGAGCCAGCTGTCAATCACTCGCAAACTCCGATCAAACGTTCAAACTAGGCAGCGCTGATCGAATATGAATCAATATTCTGTTACTGTAATGCCTATTTCTCGCCTCAAATGTTTTCAGAAACATCTTGTAGTGTACTGTTTAGCTGTAAAATGAGAAAAGTTCGCTCCTGCTGGTGGGCGGTGCTTGGTATTTCCTCAACTGATCTCAACATAGCTGCTGGGTCACAAACTTTCTCATTTTACAGCTAACATGCTAAAATCATACAGATTTCTGAAGTCATGTTTTCAGTTCTGTATATATATACTAGGGCTGAGTTAATAACGTGTTAACACAAATTTGTTTTAACGCCACTAATTTCTTTAATGCATTAACGCAATCAATCTTCTGGAGGTTGTACTAGGGCTGAGTTAATAACGTGTTAACACAAATTTGTTTTAACGCCACTAATTTCTTTAATGCATTAACGCAATCAATCTTCTGGAGGTTGTAGCGGGCTCAGTTTTAAAGCTAGAGTGAAGATACTGGTATCATATGAAACCAGAAAATCTAATCCATTGGTACCAACCATGTCATACAAACTTGTCAAGAAGGAGGCCGCTACAAACAAGCGCTAAATTTTGTTGAGGAAAAACTGTCATGGCCATTTTCAAAGCGGTCCCTTGACCTCTGAACTCAATATACAGTATGTGAATGAAAATGGGTTCTATAGGTACCCACGAGTCTCCCCTTTACAGACATGCCCACTCTATGGCTTGAGTTTGCTGTGTTATGACTTGAGCATATTTTTTATGCTGAATGCAGTACCTCTGAGGGTTTCTGGACAATATTTGTCATTGTTTTGTGTTGTTAATTGATTTCCAATAATAAATATATACATACATTTGCATAAAGCAGCATACTTGACCTCTCCCATGTTAATAAGAGTATTAAATACTTGACAAAACTTCCTTTAGGGTACATTTAGAACAGATAAAGAAATGTGGGATTAATTTGCGATTAACTATGGCCAATCATGCGATTAATCGTAATAATATATTTTAATCGATTGACAGCCCTAGTTTAATTATAGGACTCTTTCATTAACTAAATTTCGCAAATATTCATAGCTTTCTGAAGTCATATTTACAGTACTATGTATATACATGTCCATGTATGTATATACCATTTGAAATTTGCACACATGCACATAAAAATTGAGAAAGGCCTGCACTGTAAGCGCCCTGTAGCACTACTGCTATTATGATTAACACCTTGGCTCTGGTGCTGACCCACCACCACCTTTAACCAAGCATTTAACAGCAAGGAGTTTGTCAAAACACAGCCAGAGTAATGGGTGGCAGAAACAACCATCAGGGAGAGGGGGGTCTGATGGGAAAAGGAGAGCGGGGCGCGAAGTCTGGCAGGAGCTTAATTAAACCTGAACTTCGGGGGTTAGCTTACATTGACTCCTGTGCCAATTCAAGCATATTAAAAGCTGGAGGCGAGCGTGTCCCCATGTGGTCCCCACGCAGACTCCCATTCTTCAGAGCAGCGCTCCCCTGCCATGTCACTTTTCCGCTCTACGCTTGACAGTTAACGATTAGGAGTTATCCAACATCAAGGAGGCTCAAGGAGACGTTGCCACATTTCAAAATGTTGAAACAATAACAATATCATTCACGTGTTATAATGTCAACATGGCAAGTAGGGCAGAGACGTGGATTTTGACTGGCAAGATGTGTATATTATGGCAGTGTGCTGGAGAGAACAAACCTCCTGCCACCTCTCCTATGAGAAGAAATCTCATTTTGAGTCGTGCACATTTTATTTGCAGCTTCAATATGTTTCTTTCAAAATGATATAGTAAACTTAATTTCTCTGTGCCAAAATCCAAACAGGCCACTAGATGTCTCCTGCCACTGCTCACAAACACACTCAGGCTCGAGCTCAGCATTTATACAGACGTGCATGGTGAGCTCCACTATTACAACTAGCAGACATACATTAGCATCACTGCATGCCAAGTATTGCACCATATGGCTAAAGCCAGCAGATATGACTCCATGTGCAGCTAATATATTTACGTGGAAGAGGTGGGGAATGAATGTGACAGATGTAGTCAAATCTGAAACAGGTTGTCCTGGCCATGACAAAAAGTGTGTGTCACAGTGAAACAGGCATTCTGTGCCCCATAAAGAGAGTGGAAGTTGGATGAACGAGCATAGAGCAAAAAGAAAAGTATAAAGCCCTGTTTAAAACAGCTTCATAATTTTCTGGCTGTACTCCTTCTGTCTTTCTTTTTTGAGACTGCAGTTTATTTTTGTTGTGCATATCTCGCTGGGAACAGGAGGTGCTTGCTGTAAAGAGACACTTTTAGGGCTCATGGTTAGACTTTATGAGCCTTGGGCCACACATAAAGTAGAGACGCACCGATACCGATACCGGATTGGATATCGGACTGATACTGACTCAAATAGCTGGATAGGGTACCGGTGACAATGGGGCCGTATATTCAAAACAGTTCTATGTTTATTAGGGCTGGGATGATACACCCATCTCCCGATTCAGTACTATCACGATACATGGGTGCCAATTTCATATGTATTGCGATTTTAAAGTTTTGTGATTCAATATTACGATTTATTGCGATTTTTGTTAACTTGTTTAACACTAGACCATGAGAAAAAGTCGAATCATACACTTCTAACGACTTTTAATTTGGACAATATTTAAATTAATACAGTAAAAATATTTGCTTTTCAGCATGAATGAAGTCAGAGATGTCCTGAAGTCGAATATATCAGTCATTGTCAGGAATATTTATTCAATTTTTTTGAAGCAAACCAAAACATTTCTCTCACAAATTAGTGGTATTTTCTTTTTAATTTATAAGGCACATCTAATGTTTTATACTTCTGGTTAATATAATCCAATCAATCTTATTTCCATTTATGTATTTGGTATTTACAAGACCCTTTGTAAAAACCTTATTTTGAAAACAAGACGTAGTCACACCTGTATACTTCCACACTTCGCCAAGTCTGTCGCTAGCTCTCCCGTCAGCTCCGTTCTCTTTATACATACATGGTCAGCTCCATCGGTGCCGTTTGAATGCTGTTAACATAAATGTCAGTATATGAGTGCTCTATAGTTGTAGCGTCGGCTGATTTGACCACGGAGATGAGAGTGACGGCTGGCTTGACCACATGTTACCGCAATACGATAACGTTTCCTGTCCATGACAGAGTTAGCATGCAGCTTTATCTGTGATGTCTAGCTCAGCTTTTCCTGACAATGTATGAAACCCAAAGTGTTTCCATACTTTTCTGTATGTGTAGTGTTTACCACTTTGGTTTTAAAATGTGAGAGTGCAGGTCGTATCCACGTTTCAGTTTTCAGTTTTTTTGTTTCGGCTAGCTGCGACCGGGTGCGGTTTGTTTTAGTGACGGATATGGAACGGATATGACGTCACATTACTCAGACTACAACAATAAAAGCGGTAACTTCCTTCTACCTCTGTATAGACTCAAATGAAACAATTATATAGATTCTGGCATTAAAAAATCTATTTAAAAAAAAAAAGTGAGAAAGTGAAAAAGAGCCATTTCTGCCAAAAGACACTCACAGACTGACACTGCTGATACTGGCCGACTAGGCCAAATGATAAATTCAAAATAAACAAAAATATAAAAGTAGACATAAATGGGCATTGCTAGCAAAAACATTCAAAGCATGTGATCCGATCCACTCAGGCATTAGCTAAGTGAATCAAGTTCACTTGGCCAGTCGAGCCCATCAGTCCACCTCCCTGCCATCTCCTCTCTTTCCAGCTTGGCCATTAAAAGCTGGGAGTGGCGTGTGAATCTGTTTCCCTGCCAGCTTCCTGTACAGCAGCTCTCAGACCTCCATACTGCATCTTAATGGTTTAAATTACAGCATTTGATGGCTGCCTGGCAGAGACGGGTTCCCCACACCTGAAAGCTGACAGGACAGCGAGGCTGAAAGCCGCTGGCAGAGGTTAGACAGCCGCTGCTGGAC
>CAKALG010037998.1:0-10058 GCA_916700815.1 Helicolenus hilgendorfi | reverse complement strand
CACACACACATATATATATATAGAAGATGTATGTTGGTTGTCAGTGTTTGCATGCTGGAGTCTGTCTTGTCAGGGAGTTCCACAAAGTTTTGAATAATCTACCAGATGAGAAGATGGACACATATTTACTTGTGATGCCTATTTTTTTAGATTGATAAACAAACCTTAAATAAGTTATAAATGAAAAGCAAACATGTTCTGTTAAAGGTCAAATCAAAAACCAAATAGAATATAGTCAGGATATAGTGACAGTTCTATAAAAATAACTTTTTATCATAGTTGCTCAACGTTACCGACTGCAGCTTTAAAACATATATAACTCAGGTGATGTTGGTCAAAAACATGTGGTACAAATATGAAACACAACATGAATACTAAGGACCCAAATATACAATGCTTGCATTTAAAAAAAACAATTATAAACAGGCTCTTCTTGGGAAGCTTTTAAAGTCAAAGTGATGCTCAAGTTAGCCGCTTGACAGGTCTGAATTTAGCTGGAATATTAGGGCTGTCAAAGTTAATGCGATAATAACGTGTTAACACAAATTCGTTTTAACACCACTAATTTCTTTATCAGACTAACGCAATCGATCTTTCGGAGGTTATAGCGAACTCGGACTATCGGACAGACGAACTTGTCACGAAGGCGGTTAAATAGCGAGGAAAAACTGTCATGACCATTTTCAAAAGGGTCCCTTGACCTCTGACCTCAAGATATGTGAATGTAAATGGGTTCTATGGGTACCCACGAGTCTCCCCTTTACAGACATGCCCGCTTTATGATAATCACATGCAGTTTGGGGCAAGTCATAGTCAAGTCAGCACACTGACACACTGACAGCTGTTGTTGCCTGTTGGGCTGCAGTTTGCCATGTTATGATTTGAGCATATTTTTATGCTAAATGCAGTACCTGTGAGGGTTTTACAATAATAAATATGTACATACATTTGCATAAAGAAAGCATATTTGCCCACTCCCATGTTGATAAGAGTATTAAATACTTTACAAATAGTCCCTTTAAGGTACATTTTGAATAAATAAAAAAATGTGTGATTAATCACGATTAACTAAGGACAATCATGCAACTAAATCGCGATTCATTATTTTAATCGATGGACAGCCCTATGGAAAATACCTAAGTAATCCATCAAAATGCCCCAAATATCTGTTTGTAAAAATGAAAATTTGTTCATAGAGTACTAAATGTACCTTTGTCATTTACTTATCAGTGCTCTCACAAACAAAACAATGTCACAATTACATTAGCACCACTTTATAAATCACCTCAAACCTAGTTTGGTATTTCTGTATACTGCAACTTCTTCAGCCTGGCCGATTTATCCGTCTAGCTGTAATTTAAACATTTTCGGGGGTGAACTAAAGCCAGATTTATGGTCGATGCAAAGGGGAAACATACGTTTTGATTTATAGTTCAGCGTCGGTTTTCTCAAATTGATTGCACCACCGCAGGCATATCACGCCATATCATGTTTTAATCATACTCCACACAGCAACTGTGTTCACACTCTTTTATTCACTTTGTGATACGAGCGACAGTGGGAAGGTACGTCTCGTGTCGTTACTGAAGATGAGACTATTCGGTGCAGTCGCGGTATTTGCGTTGTTTCATTCACTGTTATAGTGAGCAGGAGGCTGCAGTGAGCAGAAGGTTAGGTATTGTTAGAAGTGTGAAAACGAGAAGATAACCAAGCTTTTTTCTCAACTTGCTTCATGTCTCAATAATCTCCACCGGCATCAGAAACGTGTGGGAGAAAACGGAAGCAGTCCAAGCTGATCAATCACAGCTTTAAACACATAGCGGTGTAACCCCTTAACGCACAAATATAAATGAAGCTCAATCCCTTAACATGTTCTGCTGTTGAAGGCATATGCTCCTTTATCTTTAAACCTAGACATTTTAGTCTGTTATCATCTATATTGATTCTTGATTAAGTCACATTACTATTTGTTGTCCAATTTGATAAGGATGATTTTCATGTTGCCCTTTCTGACCTGATCATATAACTCTAAAAGGCATTTAGGCCACTCTCCATTCTTACCTTTAACAATAAATGCCCTACATATACAATATTCGCAGCTGAGTATTTCACATTTTTGTGTTGTTTATTCACCACGCCCCCGACGTGTAAAAGCCTTAACATTGTGCATTTAAGGATAAATGTTCCACTCAAACTCAAAGCCATGAGCAGAAGCTGCAAATCTTTCTGAGAACTTTTAACATTTACTTAAGAGGCCTCTGTGTGTCTGGACAAGTGTGAGTGGAGAGGCATGCCTGGCATAGAGGGAATGCCAGAGTATCACTGTGGGAAGGCTGCTGCACACACATACACACACACACACCTACTTCCCTTCTACTTTAGTCCTCACACAAAACCCTAGAAACAATCCTTAAAACCAGCAGAGGAAAAGGGCAGAGTGTCCTTAGACAAACACATATGTTTTCTCCAAATGAACTGGCTCCTAATGGGGGGATATGGGTGGTGAATAGACTTAGTGTGGTCCAGGGTTTAGCCAGGGGAGTTTAGCCTTCGCTGACCTCTGAGCTGGAACAAAAAAAGCCACGTTGATTAAGAGCGTCATTTTATTCAGGAGGTGAATCAAAAGAAACAAGCTTGTTAATATGGAAAACCAATTAAGAGGCAGAGTGCTTGAGAATCTCCAAGAGAGGGGAGAGAGAGAGGGGGGAGGCTAGAGGGGGAGGAAAAGAGAAGAAGGAGCGGTGCAGACTCCGCCTATTGTTAAAATTAGTACTAAATCAGCAGTTTGGGGTTTATGAGTAAATCACAGAGTTTAGCAGTGAAAGAGAGAGTGAGGGACACAAACACACACACATAACACACATGTGTGTGCTGAGCGTGTGTGAGGCCAAGGGGATGTTGGGAAGAATGGAGGGATGTCACGCTTTGTTTTTCTGCCTGTTGATTCTGAATGTAACCAATTAGTGAAGCAGAGAGACACAGAGTGTGGGAGTGGAGGAGGAGGAGGAGGACGAGGAGGAGGAGGGGGTCCAATCTCTTTCACCGTGAGAGTCTGTGGCCGAGCTCTGAGTCAGAGAGGGAGGGTTGAAAGGAAAAAAATGGGGCAGGGTACAACATAATGAACGTAATGACAAACAAAAGAACTTTTCAGTCATTTGTGGTCGCTTTCCTCTGACCCCCCCAAACTCAGCTTGACGACTAGATACTAAACCGCTGAAAGGCCAGGACTAAGCTATTAAAAAAAAACACTTTCTCTACTTTCATACTAAACTGAACACATTTTCATTCTCCAAAAAACAGCATTGGGCGGTGCAACTGGCATCAACGGCAGGCACACTGGTAGAGATATGCCATTTGATAAGAACATCTGCAGATTAGATAAGCGATAACGGCAGAGTTAAAGGTTTCCACGATGCCAGATACGAATTCTTTCCACCGACACCATTGTTTTCTTGGATCAGGACACTTGAAAGAGCTAACCCTGTTCTAAGTAGAGCCATTAGAGGGTATTACCCTCTCTTATCACTGTTATGACATGGACTCTTGCCTGAGAAACAAAGGAGAGGTTGTGCCCTACATAAGGTCGGCATTATTTTATATGTATTTGTCTGATTGTCAACAAACTAAATGAAAAGATTAACAATGTGTTTGTTTGATTCTCAGTATTTTCTTACTGAATTATATTTAAAAACAAGTCACAAATATAAAGGCTTAATAATCTATTCAAACAATTGGGCATTGTAGTTTTCAGCCAATGTTACATTGCATTTGTTGGGGACTATTTTAAGCGGCGGATTTATACATGGTGCTCTAGTGCAGTGTTTCCCAAACTATTTTTCTGGAACTCACTTTTTAAAATGACAAACCATCATGACCCAATTCACAATAAGCCTTATCTATAAATCGTGAGAAGATGCGAATTTGTGTGTAAATTAACGTTTTTCTCACCATTTTTACTGCCGTTTCCACATCACCTCATATTATCTTGAATATTTAAACCAGACATTTTGAATATAAATCACAACTTTCTTTTTTGCACGTGTTATTCAAAACCTATACACGTGTTAAATACTTCATTGATGAGACCAAACAAATGCATTTATCTAGAGTTAACCGGCTCTCGTTTTTTTCTCTAACTAGTAAAACAAACTGAATGTACGCTAGCCTTTCATATTAGATTCAATGTTATAAGTAGGCTACAATTATCAGAACAATACGAACATTCAGGCTCCCTCATGTGGCTCAGAGGTGTACTGCAAGACAATGGAAGAAATTCAATGGAAGAGATTTTGCAAAATTATAAGGCGATGCTAATCAAATTTTCTTTCTTTCTGCTCTAGTGATTTGGGGAAGTAGGACGGTGGTTGTGTGATTGGGTCAAAATAAAATCAAATGTGTGTGTTCACAGTAATGAAGTAATATGTTACCAAGTGCAACAAGGTGGCTCACTGATGTGTTTCAATAGTATAAATACTAGTATAAATAGTATTTATACAACAATGGTTCCTCCTGGCTGGTAAACATTTTCAAGCTAGCTAGCTAAATTAGCTAATTTATCAGTCTAGCTACGGTCTACTACTGTAATCTAGTGGGGGTTTGTTATATGGAGTAAGAATTTAATTAACAATTTATTGTAACAACATGACCAATTTTAGTATCACAAAGGCTCTGATTGTTTCTCCAACCAGCAAAACAATCTTCAAACACCAGACATTTTTAATTGTTAAAAAAATTGAGACGTGGGCAGCAATTTGTAGATCTGGAACTAAGCTACACCCAGTTAAGTTGAACTAACCTTATTATGTATTTTATTCTAAATTAAACTTTAAATATTTACCTAAACTAATCCAACTAATCTAAGGTCTAAACCGAAACTGATTAATGCAAAGTCAGTTTAGTTTTTATACCAGTTTCAGTTCATGTTAGACATGTGAATGGCATCACTATCAAAGAACTATATTGCCAAGAAGTGAAAGTCAACTGTTCGTTCCATTACAACCACAGGGCCCAGCAGCAAAGCTACACTTCCGCCATTTTGGACTGAAAGCGACTACCGGACACCAGTGAAAAATCTGCTTAAAAAGTGCAGTACAAAAGTAAAACTAAATTATTTATATTATATTGTCATATTCTACTGAATTGGCCTGTGTTAAATAATAAAATATTATAAATAAAATAAGCGTTTTCAGTCCAAAATGGCGACAGCGGCTGTTGTAAAAAAAAAAAAAAAAAAAAAACACTGGAGTTTCGTCTTTGCTTCTATACCCTTTGTCACTGTCACTGTATACATAAAAGCATACATCAAAGTGTGTGTGTGTGTACCTGCTGCAGGTCAGCCATGGAGTACAGGTGGATGTGCTGTAGCAGGTATTCCCTGGGGAAGATTCTGTGAATAGACACAGAAGAAAAGTCTTAATATATCATTCTCTGTGAAGCAGGTCGTGAGTCAGAATAGTTAGCATATTAATCAGCATAGTGTCACAAACACTCATCAACACATCACCCTGCAGGCAAAATAATAACCACAATTCCCAGCTTGCTTTGCCAACTAACAAAGGTCAAGGTAAAATGTATCATCTGTTATTGTCATTGTTTTCAAATGGAATACTCAGTACACAGAGGAAACACATTATGATACTTCAGTGCTACAATTTACACTATAAAGAAGCGAATGCACTTTATCGTCACGCCAAGGCAGGACATTTTTATTTGGAAACAAATAGATACAAAAACAAAAAAAAAACATTTGTAAGACTTTGGTTTAGCTTATTAGATAAAGTGCAATGAATGATAATAAAGTACAATCTCATGTATAAAGATGACATTAGAATTGACTACATTTATTTATTTATATTTATTTTTTGATATTTATAAGTGAATCTGTGCAGGCCAGGTTTTAAATAATAGGCCCAATCTTGCAAACATATAAATATGGAACAATGTTCACATGCACACAGTTAAATATGAGCATTACACTGATTTAATGTTTAACAACCAGCCTTTCAGTCCATGGAGCTAAACAAAGTAATAATATCAATCTTATAGTCAGACACACTCCCATCTTCTAACATTATGTGACAATACACAGACAGGAGGGTGTGTGTGTGTGTGTGTGTGTGTGTGTGTGTGTGTGTTGTGAGGCCTCCTCTCAGGCCACTAGGATGGATGGCACCATGTTAAATCCTTTCTAAGCTGTGATGAGTGTCACCAAAACACAAGTATGTGCATGTATTGTGTGTGTGTGTGTGTGTGTGTGTGTGTGTGTGTGTGTGTGTGTGTGTGTGTGTGTGTGTGTGTGTGTGTGTGTGTGTGTGTGTGTGTGTGTGTGTGTGTGTGTGTGTGATCCAGACACCTCATGGTGATAGGCACCTCTGATAAACTACTTTGTTTGGTACGTTACCAATGGTTACCACATCAGCATTCATAAGACTACACACACACACACACATATAAACACACACTAGCTCCTTGTTGATTGTGTAGTCGGTGCCCAGATGAACACACCTTTAAAGTGTGTGCCAATCTTGATAAAAGCACTCGAGAATGAACTCATTTTAGGATTAGATTACAAGCAGAAGATACACAGATTCATGCGTATATACAACAAATGACAATATTTGTAGACCCGATAGTATTTAATTCCATATTTCATTTCGATATCCTCCGTGTACTTCTAGTCCAGCAGACACACCTTTGATTGAAATTCTGTTATCGCTCAGTGATTATGATAGTGTACTGAAGGAGGGTCTGATCTGAGTAAGTGTGTGAACCATCAGATGTAGGAAGTCCTGCAATGTGTGTGTGTGTGTGTGTGTGTGTGTGTATGTGTGTGTGTGTGTGTGTGTGTGTGTAGGGGGTGGATAAACTAAACACATTACAATCTAATGCAAACCAAAGCCAAATCTTATCTTTATCAAACTTATAACGTTCAACTTGTGTTGACACAGTGTTAAAGAAGTGTTGATACAACATTTTGGATGCTGTAAGTTTGTGGTGTTAATGTTTTAATGATTCGTCAACCATCATTTACATACATGAGGTGGATAAGGACGAAGTTGTTGAATTGGAAGTTACTGTAGTTCTACAAAACAAGAGATAAACAACTACATTTGCAACTTGCTCTTACTACTACTACTACTACTACTACTACTACTACTATTATTGGTACCTACTACCTTATACACACCTCAATACTAATACAATTCCTCCAAAAACCAAGAAGAATGCAGATCACATAAAAGAAAAGAGAAAAAAAATGATTGTTCAAAAAGAATAACGTACATTTCTATTGCAAGCACTGGATACTATTTAGCAACCATCTACTAACACCTTAGCAGCCACTGATAATCACCCAACCACTTACTGGCAAAAACTAGTAAACATCTAGCAACCACCTACTAATACCCAAGAACAGCAACCTGCACATAACACCCGAACATCCACATCAAATCATAGCAACGACAGTATGATATCATGTACTGTAGCCATCAAGTGCACATTATACTTTGAAATGAGAACCCAATGTTTCATTAGTAAATCTGCAACCATTGTAAACATTATGTACCATACCATGCTTTATAGGTACTTATACCAGGGTCTGGGTGAATACTCGATTCTGATTGGCTGCAGGGTATCCATTAATTCCTGATAATGGACACCTACAGTACTAAGTAGCTCCAGTGAAACTGTCTGTTCACCTTCTAAATTAATGTGCTGGCTACGAAAAAATCTGAATATCTTATTTACAACACTGAGTCTAAAGTTAGACTAGAAATATCTCCCGTTGCCAAGTCGTAGCTAAGATTCGTCTTATTTACTGGAGTGGGGAACAACGTTTCCATTGCATTGGAACCTTATGGGATGGTATCAATTGTTCCAGGTATTAGGAGACCCTCTGGTGTTTCCAGTTATGGTTTGTAAAAAACTTTAGATTTTGGTTACAAAATATAACAAAAATATAAATCAATGGTCTTATTTTTCTTTCTTTGGCTAGTGACCATGGTATAAGCGGGATAATGTCCTTTGAGGTGTCCATGATCAGGAATTAATGAACTTCATGGAGGCAACTGTCCCCGTCGTCCATTAATCCCAAATGATGGACACCTCGTCAGGCATTATCCCTTACATATAGCACAGTTCATGCTATATTGTAGCACGTGCCATGTTACATTGCAACAAGACATCAAGACAGCCTCAACACAATTACATCTGAGGGTTATTTACTAAGATCAATTCATACCTTGACTGAATTTTGATGATAAAATAACAGAAGACCGTTTTTACCCTGCATACAAAGCAGGTCAAAACTGACTCTGCAACATGCTACCAAAGATGTAATCCTCTGATAGAGTGCTCTCTAACTTACAGCCTTCAGTGCCTCACGTGGTTGTGTGTGCCTTTGTGTTTCCATGGCTTTCTGCATGTATGCAACAGACATCTCTCTTCAGATCCCCCTCTGAAGTAGACTGATGACTAAGGGAAGGTTTTAGCGCCACGGCCCTCATCAATCCTGCAGTGTTTGGAAGTGGCGGGGCACTAGCCGGCACTAGCTAATGGGACAGAAGTAAACACAGAACGACATGATGCTGCTCGTCTCTGTGTTGCAACAGGGTACGACTAATATGGGGGTTTTTTTAAAGGCTGATTAAAATACCAGTAGTTCTGGTTTGAAGCTACTTGGCAAGCCAGAGAAAAAACATGAAAACTCTCAATGAAGTGTTGTATTAATCAGATTTTTATCTCATGTTGATATTCATTGACAATCAGAGTGTGTGATTCTTAAACTGTAGCAAGCATCTGACATCTGTAGCCTTTAACATTGTGTCTTCTGTCTGTATACTCCGCTTGACAAATTAGTGAAATAATAACATCTTTATTCGTCGTAACTGTGAGGTGACAAACAAAGCTTTTTTTTACGTAGCTGAAATATAATATTTTGGTTTTCCTGTGACTTGCATTTACTGTAAATAGAATGAAATAGAAACCAAATTACAGCGACAGATCTTTGGAACAACTTTCTACCAAGAGAATAAGTCTCTAAAAAACATAATTATTTGCATGGTTCAGCACTGTTACTGGCAAAGTGAGAAAATATGCTTTCTGTAAATTATCATGATAGATTAATTAGATTCCAGTTCGCCTGCTGAAGTGGGTGATTCTCCTTTAGAAATAGTCGGATCAGAGTGTATTAGTGACCTGCAGCGAGGCAGGGATCATCCATCAGCTCATAGACAAGGCTTTCAGTGTGGGACCCCACTCAGATAAACAGTCATCCCCCCTGACCATCACACACATGAACATACACACACACACACAGGCACACATCTTTTATGTATATGCAGCATATATACACACAGGAATGCATGCAGATAAAAGTTATGGCAATATACATGCATGCACTCAGACACACACGTGTAAACACGGATCATACAGGGAGATGTTCACAGTCTGTGAAATCAATCAATCAACAGAGGGATATAACAAATACTGCAGCTTAACAGTCAGTGTGACACTGACTGTTAAGCTGCTAATGTTGCACATGATAGTAGTAGCTGATGTGCACAGAAAATAACTTAAAAAATGGCTGGATATCTACCTTTTCTACTGTCAATTGGAGTTCCCATGCAGACAGTTTTGTTATGTGTGTTTTTGTGTGATTTGGGTGAACTCACCCTTTAAAACTGCAAGTGTACAAGACCAAACTCTTGCCTTACCAAACGTGCCTTAATATTGCACATTTTTTCTTCCTATTTTGTTATATCAGACGTATTTATAAGTCACAATGGCTATTTAGCCTTATCACGATTGTGATTTCACACATTTTTTTGTGAGTTACAGGCAAGCAAAAATAAAAGTATCCCTACGATACAAAATAATGTAAAGAAAATAACCTGTGATGATGGTTTGCAAGTAGACGTTGCTTCATTTTAAGGGGTCACAGGCTCTAAATTACAAAGTGCTCTGAATTAAGACGCATTTTGTAATTTAGCCCTCCCCCCACCACCGCCACCACAATAGACCTCACTGCCAACCTACCTTCGCCGAAGGTCCTCGGCAAC
>CAKALG010037997.1:0-13394 GCA_916700815.1 Helicolenus hilgendorfi | reverse complement strand
GGCAATCTTTTCTTTCCCAATGTCTGAAAAGCAATTCAGACATTACAGTACAACTTGATATTATATATCTGTGTGTGCAACTGTTTGTGTGTGTGTGTGTTTGTGAAAGTCCATTTAACAATCACTTTTATAGACATTTAGCTTCTGTTGAGCACAGCAATATTTCAGTTTCTAGGTGACCATGATAATTAGTAACCGATGTGCGATGTGGATCCATAAAGCCACAATTCTTGTGATAATCTACCTTCTTAATCACACCTTGTCCGCAGAAAGGTCATTCATATAACAGCATACTGAGCAGCCAGGCAGTGTTCAGACCATTCATTTACATTCTAGTCGTTATGCTCCGGCCTTGGGGTACCTGGACATAAGTCTTCAAATGAAAGCATGGAGTTGTCTTTTGTTTCTCTGCCTGCACACGACCATCAGTTCTCTTGGCCTATTTTAGGCTTGAATCGTGAAGCCATGTTGGTGTTCTGTCTTTGACCTTAACTTTTCCAGTATCACCAGTCAAACCAGAACCAATCAGCTCACTGGAAAACCTGAGTCATTGTTCCATCAGAATCCTGATATTATCAAAAGTACTGAATTTATATTGAGACAACGAGCAATGAAGAGCAGTTTGGACACGTTTACAGACCACTTTGCCTTCTTTGACGATTACATTATGGATAGAAGAAACATTTGCTGAACAAGCATAGGTCCACTTTGGAGGAAAATCGACCATCCATAAATGAAGATTATAGTTGCACATTGATTGTGTTCAACTTTCAAACCTGCATCCTAGACATTCTTTATGCTACCAACTTGCTAGACAGGTTTTAAGGGAAACATAATCTCTCAATGGATTATGTTCACGTTTTTCCAGTGAAGAAAGTGATGCCTTTTTGGGGAGGTGGTTGGGGTAAGGCAAGACTTTGACACCAGTGATCAAGGTTTTTTGTATGTAATATGGTAAACACGTTGTGTACCGTGTTTCAAATAACTCTCCACTTCTTTAATAAAACCAACCAACCAAGTCCACAAACTTGCCCAAACCAGCGATTTAGCATCGCACTCCTATAACGTCGGACTCACGATGGACAACATGGATACAGCAGAACCAGAGATATCATCTTCTTTATTCCACACATTCTTCCTCCCTGTCAAAACCTGATGCCTACTTTACCCACGATGCAACGAGACCGCTGAACGGTTTGGTCAGAGATTTAGGTGCGTTATGCTAGTAGTGGCTAATGTAAGCTTGAGCCTCAAGCAGAGACAAAGAACGGGCTCCAGAAGTCCTGGTAAACTCACTTCTTTCTAACTACACAAATCTGAAATATTTTCATTTTCAAACTTGAAAATTGACCTGGGACTTTGTCAAACCTTTGTGTTTACGAGAATGAAATTAGAAAAGTACTCTCCACGTGCTAAATGTGTGTTCCTCTGGTTGTGTTGGATATGTCTTTATCACACTTAAAGATCCCATGTGGTGCTTCATCACTTAATCATCTATGCATATCCAAGGTACACCCCTTTTCATCAACACTGTATGCACCGTACATAACAAGGTGAGCATGTTTTCGTGCATCATTTTTCAATTTCATCAGTGCCAAGAAAATTACCTTCCACACACGCACACACACTATAAGCAGCCCGTTTATTCTGTAATAATGTCTTTGTGATTCCAGCCCCCTCAGGGGTATAAGATGCCAGCACTGTCCTCCTGTATGCAGTCACATGTCACATTTTCCTCAGACTTCATCTTTGTTGGTGGCAATCAGGGCAATAAAGCGGCTGATCATTTAGATTAAGTTCCTCCTTCAGGCTCCATGTAAAACATAGTTCACCACACAAGCTACATAACAACAGGCCAGACCAACTCTTGTTGGTGGTTCCACGTTTCAGAAAGCAGGTTTAACAAACTCTGAGCTTCAGCCTGAACTCTGAGGAGGGAAACTCTGAACAGCTGATCACAGTCAGTTCAATCAACTCTGAGTAGGTTGAACCTGAATGTAAAAAGCCATGAACAATGGAGCTCTGATACTACGATTCACCACTGCTACAGGTAAATAAGAGGCAGATTGGTCAATCACGGCGTTCTGCAGTCTGTAATTTCTCTATAACATCTCTCATCTCAGGGTTAACTATCAGAGTTTTCACTAACCTTCACTGCTTTCTGAAACAGACCTCTGGTCTGGTTGCTTTACGGCTGAATGCACAGTGCTATTGACATGCGTGTTATTGATGCACAGATGACATCCCACAGAGACCGAGATTGTGACAGCCTTCTCAGAAACACTCCAGCACAATTAGATGTGTGATGGATAGATTACTGCCGCTCGCCAAAGGGGGGAAAGGGAGGAGGCTGGGTGGATAACTAAATTATAATTGCCATTTCTCTGTGTGTTTGGAGTGGTTGTGTTGATTTGTCAAGGAGTCTCAGAGTGTGTGTGTGTGTGTGTGTGTGTGGTTGTTGGGGGTAAAACAGAACCAGCAGGCTATCATCATCAAAAATTGCCTTCAGTTGATAAGCTATAATGAGTGGAGAGGTGTGTGAAGGCCAGTGTCCACTGCAAATGACATCATCATCATCTCATCTAACATCATGTTATAGAGCCTGCGACTCCACAGCAATCAATCTTGCATCTCAATGTAGACATTGCCATCATAGGCCTTTCAAATATTGAAAAGACCTGATCCACTCTACAGAAGTGATTAGACATTGAATCACTGCAACACTTATTACAATACAGCATTTTGCCCTAATGTGATGTGTATCATGCACACACGCACTTCACAGAAAGCATAAACCAGTCATAATCAGTGTACTCTGGCTTTGAGGCAAGTGTCAGAACCTGTTTGGTCGGATCAACCACTGCTATACCCGACCCCGTCACCAGATTAACATGTTGGCATTGCACCTTTCTGCAAACCACGTTGAATGTCAGCATTTCCCAAAAATATGTTTCATATCAACATTTCTACATACACGGTACAGTGTTTTAACCGCTCGTGGTGCTTTTGCCGTTTCAAAACTGCGTTCTCAATTACGTTTAGGTTTTTGTGACAAAACTAGCTACTTGGTTAAAGTAAAAGATAATTTAAAATGTTTTTCCGTATGTTTTCAAGTATGAAAAGACCCCAAATGAACACTGTAGGTGGACTACTTGATTACTATAAGCAGACTAGTTAAACAGCGTTTGTAGAGGAATGATTCTGTCCCAAGCTTTAAGATCACTATCAGCGGTTGATCTCTGTATTGTTGCTCTACTGTTTATATTGAAAATGAGGACAGAAGCAGCAGGTTAAACCACTGCTCATTTAACTTGAATAGAAGTAGGTTTCTTGTATTTTTTGTTCAATATTGCACTTCCTTGTATCTTGAGAACTGAATCAGCAGGCCTGCAGTTGTACATTTTATTATTTTCAAATAAATCTTGGATGTATTTGCCATTAATTTCCTTACAAGAAAAACTTTGAGGAATCCTGACCTGCACTGTCCAGTATCAGTTATGTATTTCACAGTTACTGTATTGATTTCAAATCATTGAATCGTATAGTATCGTATCGCTCTAGATGAGCGAAATATCGTCCTTGAATTGTATCGGAACCATGGAAATTGTATCGTATTGTTGTAAAAACGTATCGTTACACCCCTATTAGAGCATAACAAAATCCATTATATGTAACTAAGTTTGACTGCAGGAGTCTCTGATAGCCCTTCAGAGCTTATGTAGCTGACTTCTGAAACATGTCATCAATAAAAAAAATATGTTTTTAAACAGTTCTCACGCAATCGAAAGAAAAGTGCAAAGCTAGATGACATTGGTAAACATAGAACAGAAAACCTGTTCAAATACAGTCTTTGTTAGCATTGCTTTTTTTTAAATTTTACATTTCCTGTGGTTGCATCATCTGCTTTTTTCCAGCACGTCCGGATGCCTCATGGATGTTGACGTCTCAAGGTCAACAGCTCAATCAAGATGTGGGATGCAGAGAGAAGAGAGTGAGAATTAACAATAGTGATGAAGCACAAACATGCATCTTGTAGCTTTAAATTAAAGCCTCATTACGTCCATCTGTTGCGGAAAGCTTTGATTTGAGACATGTTTATTAGCTGTGATCACAACCAATACACTGCCAATGATGATTCTAAGTGACTTTCATCGACGCCTCCAGGTCGAATATCGTCACCCGAACACTGTTCTGATGCGTATGCTGTAAGCACCCCGTACTATAATAGCCTTTATCAAAATTCATTAGGAGTGCAAGTATACCCAGCTATTTCAAAGCTTGTAATTCTCTCTACCCATTAGTGCACGGTCTTAATGTGCTCTTGTTCACATATTTACTTAATCATATTGCAGTAGCATTTTAATGGAAGGGATATATAGACATACTTGTTAACAAGTAAATTCAATTAGACTAAAGCTAAAAAGAGGGTAAGCATAAAAATCAATCACATTTAAAGGGGAGCCATAAACATGCGTGCAAATCATAGAAAGCTACTCTAGTTACAATGTGCTCTATAGAGAAAGGAAAGTCCTCTCAACCATTCATGGTTCTTTTCCGTGGTTGGTTCAAAGATGATCATCAGCCACATGCCCAGCAGCCTGAATGCACACAGAGCATTTGGACACTAAAGACATACAAAAGACAACCCTCTTCTCACTATCTGTGAGGTCTTATTGGCCTTGCATTAAAATAAATCTTATAGTATGCCTCTTTGCACTAACAGCTAACCAAAAGGTCTTCAAGAACCCTTTCAATTGCATGCACGGATGCTGAGTCTATTAAATACTTAAGCAGTCTTATTGATTCACAGTGTTCTTCCACCCTCCACATAGAGAAAAAGTAAACCAAGGTCTGGGCATGCTTTATAGGTCCAAACTGTGTATTCTAGGAGAACTTGTAACCTTACTGTTGGTCAGAGCTGTTATACTCAAGTCCAGTTTATTGAAGTCTTGCACATGTCTTGAACTCATGCCTTGGACTCTGACTTGTCTCGGTCTATGGCTCAGCTATTGAGAAGTGGACAATTTGTTCCTGGCCGCTGATTTGGGATCAGTTGTACAGACGATTGCCTGATTGTAATAGTGTATATGCATTTAACAACAGCGCAGCGGCGTTACTAAAATATCCCTGAAACGCAATTTGGGCCGCCACGGCGAAAAAAAGAAAGAACTCCAGTTCTATGAATGCGAGAAATGCAATGAGAGGAAGAGGAAGTGAGATGAGACATGTGACCAGATTATCATAGTTTATAATAATGCAGCCGTTTCACGTATACAACATGGACCTGCTGATGTGCACTCACCCCGCACTGGACCTGTTCATGTGAGTCAGCTGTCACTCTGTTTGTCACGATTAGTAGAAACTTCAGTCTGCAGTGGAGTTACTTCACTGAAACACCTGAGAACCGGACAGAAACATTCGGATTCATGGTCAAATAAAGTTTTTGTATCACGTCTACACTTCTGTCCTCTCTCTCTGTCTCACATCAATGTTGTCATGTGCGATGAGTCTGCATCACAAGGAATAACGGTCTTATGTACTGTATATGATAATTAACACAATCCTCTTCCCCACCACAAACAGTGTGCTTGTGTACTAGGCATATAGCCTGTGTCCCAGGAACAAAGGGGGAAAAACACTGTAGTTTTAACACAAGTTTAAACTTTATGAATTGTTGTTTTAGGAGGTGCTGCAGCACACCTACTTCCTCCTATTTGCATAAATATTCATCTCAATAAATACATTGAAAATGAAAATGAAAATGTCCCTGCTTGTGGGCATATCGGGTTGTTCCCGGGGTAGAAACGCCAGCAGCAAATATTGTATCAAATTCAACGTTTATTAACATTAGACTCTAACGGTCCTCAAACCTAAATTCTATGCATTGATTAGTTTGATGTTTGAAGATAGATCATTATTGTTTAAAGATAGATTCATTCTGTCCATCCTAACTCATTAATCATTATATTAGCATTGCAAAGACATTGTGGTCTTGAACAGGACTTGATTTGCTCTGGTCTCAGTCTTGACTTGGTCTTGAATCAGACTCAACTGGACCTGGTCTTGGACTTGATTAAGATGTATTTGACTACAGCCCTGCTGTTGGTACCTATACCTATTTGGGATTACACTACCAATACCAATTTAGCTGATTGTATTGGTTTCATGGGTGTTACTTATCAACCTTGTTTTCAGTAGCAGCAAGCAAAACTCTGATAAACCCACTGAACACTTCCTGACCACCACTAACTGACAGACAAAGTTAGTGTGCAGACAGTTAGTGCACTTAGCAGCTAAAGTGACAGATGCTTTTCTCAGGAGTCGCTGAGGCCAAAACAGAGCTAAAAGGAGAGTGACTTACATTCATCATGTGGAGAAAAACATGTTATTTATTTGATTAGATTGACTTTAATGTTTTCCTGTGTGTTTGTTGTATGCACCACCTACAGAAAAGTTATCTTATTAGAACCCTCTTGGAAATGAAACGATGCATCTCAAGTGGCTTATGCTGTTAGTTGAAATATATTATAACAAATTAGTAAGGCATTACTCAGTTCACGAAAGCTGTTGCTGTGTTAGCTGTCTCTGAAGAAAGAATCAACAGGGTTAGAGAACGTGATAAGTTTCTCAACATTTCAACCTCTTTTGTTGAACTTTTTTCTCCTCAACTTTTAGTTGATCTCACTGTGTGGCACGTGTACTGCATTTTCAACTTCTAGGTGCGAGCTTTTATTACAAACAACACGAATTATGGCCTGATTTGGGTTTCAATCTCTTTCAAATTGAAAAAGTATTCTTTACAGTGAATTTAAGCACGGTAAAATGATGAATTGCTCTGCCAAGTAAATGCAGTGTAAGAGGAAGCTTCATAACACCGGAGGAACTATTCATAACACGGGCCATCTGTGCTCCGATTTATAAATAGAAAAGTGCGACACCGTGTCAGCTTCTACCATTTTTCACACTCACATTTACCACCAAATGAGTCATTTCTCTACTTTCCTGACTTCCGCGTTGACCTTACAACACCATGCACAGGGGACAGAGCTCTGTATATCCAAGCAAGTGGCATTTCTTCAAAAGTTTGCAACTGACTGACTTCCTTTGCAAACACTTCCTTCTGTCTTCCCTGTTTTTCACACACAAACACACACACACACACACCTCATTTCCTCTGCTCTTGTTATCCGCGCATGTGAGTCAAACTACCGGTTAAGCCTCCTTGTTAAAAAGATACAAATCAGCATAATTGAGAGCAGATGGTGTGGAAGCATTTGTGTGTGCGGAGGGGGGGGGGGCACATTACAGGACATTTGTACCTGAATGAGGCCTGTGTTACGAGGTGAAGTGGGCACTCCATGGAGCCAGCTGGCGGCTGATAATAAGGCACCCTGAACTCTTCCTAGCCGTGGTTTTTCAATTTAACAGCCTTTGCATCGGGCACAGGTGGGGAAGAAGCCTGAGAGCGTCTGTAAAGGCCCGCAAAATAATGACAAAAAGACGCGTTGACACAGAGCCCTGCCTGCGAAGCAACACGTTGACAGTGTTAACAGGAAGGGTAAATAACTAGCTGCCTTTTTGAAGCGCCCTGAATGACGACTGTATTTGGCTTCCATTATGAATGCAAAGCTGCAAATACTCACCGAGCCCAGACATCCATTACTATTACCATAACCTGTGAGCCATGTACAAAGCTGAAAGTCAAATGAGGCGGACTGGTTGTAATGTGCTTTGCAATTTATACGCTCATTCTGGATGGGTTGCCCTCTGCCATCTCAGTCCCGTAGGTCTCTCTGAGTGTGAAGTAATCTACTAAAGGACACACTTCTGAGTATTTAGCAATTAAAACCTGATTTATTTGGACATGGGCTCTTAGTTTCAGCCTTGAGCAATGCCTCAGACTATCGGAGGGAAATCATGAGGCAATCAAAGAAGAAAAAAAAATCATTTATTTTTCATCTGAACCCCGTTTCAAATACTTTCTTTTGCAATTGTATGTATACCGAAGTACCGAATGTCTAGCGCCTGATTATTATTTTGTTCCTCTGCTCCTCCTCCGGTTTGGTAAAAGGAAAGGCTTATTTAACCAGAGATGAAAGGATGAGGTAAGACCAGGGATACTTCAGAGGGCTCACCATGTGATGTGCTGTTTGAAGCGGATGCACACGGTCCATTTCAAAGACATCTGGAGACCGAATGGCCAGTGGCACTGCGTTACCATGGCAGCATCCTCCACTCTTTATCCAAGCAACCTCTGGGTAGAAAATATCATAATAAGAAAGCTAAAGTAGATCCAGTATTGGATTGGGAGACAGATGGTGAAATTATGGTTTCACAACTGTCTCACTGTCATATGAATAACTGAATAAAAAAAACGTTATTACATGGCAGGTATTTTGAAATGGTGTTCACAAGGCTCAATTGATGTGTGTAATGGTAGACCCTCTGGCTTTGTTTTCCTAATAAAAAAAACTAGAAAACCCACAATCACTAGTAATAGTAGTTCCTTAAAGGGATTGTTTGTAACTTCTTACACGTACAAATCAATCCGGGTCGGTGTCCCATGTGCACTCGCATGTGGCTACGCTGTTCAGACTCCGTTGATTTACAGACGATCCACTGATTTACAGACGTCTCTTTCTCAATGTAAGTCAATGGGGAAAAGTCTTTTTGGGCCCAATGGTATCACGTGATGGACACGGAAGTTGTAATTCCACCGTTCGGCCACTACAAAAATTTGCTTCAAAGCCCGGTGTGTACAGTACTAACAGTGCTAAAAGCGCAAATGGCACTAAAAATGACAGAGTTGCATATTCCGTCAAATTAAAACTAGAGACCGCCATCATGAGACCAAAAAATATAAAATACAAATTTTGCCCCCTTGGTTTGTGATTTTTCTTTCAAATGAGAACACAGGACACGTGATTTACAGAGCTAACATGAACGCAACAGGAAAAAAAAAATAATTTCTGTTGGACTTTAAGCCTTTGAAATTGAAATGTGAATGTCTTCCTTCGTGATGCAGACATACTTGTCATCGGGGCTGTTGTTTCAGAAAAGAAACATGATATGATTTGTGCAGTATGAAAAAACAATGTTTGACAGGTTACCAGAACATGACACCAATAAGGACACACATTCTCTCACCCTCTGTCTTCATTCCTCTGTTGGAGTATTTCTGCTATTTCTTTCCACTCTAATCTTCTCTGACACTTCCACTCTCCCACACTGTCAAAGTCTTTTTCCTTCACAAATTCTGACGGCACCATAACTGACCAATGATACTTCGGCTCACAATACCTCAGTCCCTGAAGCAACTCTTTTATTATGATTGTGATCCTGTCAATCTGTCTTTCAGACATGCTATTTTGCAACCTACCAACTCCCATCAACACCATTTTATCCAGCACCTTCAGTGTCCATCAACCGCCTGCTGGCTTTACTCCACCACCACCACCAGTTTCTAGACTCCAAGGGGATCCTGTACTATCTAATATCTTCATGGATAAAGGGGAACTGCATATATCTAAGTGTTTACAGGGCTTGGGGAGTACTACTGAATATGTGAACAAAAATGTTGCATAAAGCTTTTTGTGGTACCAGAGGGAGCTGCACAGAATCCAACATATTGCGACGGTTGGGTCTGAAGACTACAACTTTGAAAATGAAAACAAGATCTGGTTGTGTGGAGTTAGAAGGAAGTGAGCTTAAGAGACCTCTGTAGCTCCTCATCTCTGCTGGAGGCCAGCAGCTCGAGGCTATATTAGCCGCTACTAGCATAACACACCCAAATCTCTGATTGAGCGATCGGCGTCTAGTTGCACTGGGGGTAATGTAGGCACCTGGTTTTGACAGGGAAAAATAATGTATAGAGTAAAAATAAAATTTCTCTGGTTCTGCTGCATCAATGTGGATTATTTTTTTTTTTAAATTGTCCATCACGAGTCTGACAGTGTTACAGGAATCTAAAGCTAAATCAGTGGAGAACTCTTAATATAGGCACTTTACATTGATGGAGAATAATTGCAAGTCTTCTTTTCTGTTGCTAACCTCAAAGTTAGGGTAGATAACATTGGCGGAACCAGCCAGATGCTAGATTTTAAAAAAGATCCAACTGAAAAACCCAGCCCAGTGTTTCCAACTCTTTTCTAATGGAAGTAGCTTTAGCTCCAAAAGACCCCAAATCTAGAGAGAAAGTCACCAAGTCATCAACACTGACAGTCCGTCCCTTCAGGCCTCCCTCCAAAACCACTCCCCCAAAATTATCATTATGAATGTACACAACAAACATGGCTATTGTTAGTACTCACTGCTATCAAGCCAAGCCTCTAGGAAGAGCGACGGGCTTTGAAGCAAATTTTCGTAGTCGCCAAACGGTGATACTACAACTTCCATGTTCGTCATGTGATGCCATTGGGCCCAATAGACTTACATTTGGGAAAGAGACACCTGTAACTTGGAGAATAATTTTTGAAGGTAAATCAACTTCCCAGTATGAACACTCTAATAGCCCTTATTTAAATCATTAGGTCCTAAAAATAGTAAAATGCACTAATAGCTGAATCCAGAGTTATTTTTCTTAGTAACGTCATGTGATTGAGTTCAAGAGGCTGGAGCGATGGCTGGGAGGCGGGGTTAAAGGAAACGCTAAAGCGCCTGCTCTATGGGCCCAATGGATGTGGAAGATCATCGGATGAACAGTACTACAGTTTCAATATCTGTATCCATAGAATATGTCATGGACGTGAAAAAAAGTAAATATTTGTTTTTTAATCAGCACTTCCTGCTTTCATTTCAAAATAAAAGCCATCAAGCGTTTTTTTCTGTGGACAGAATTCCTTCATTTGTTAACACAAGGCTTTTATTCTGAAACATGTGCAGTACAGTGTTGTAGAACATGCAGTGACTTGCACGGCTCCATGAATGAATAACAATTTTCTATTTAAAATGACATTTATAATGAAATGATATGGCCATTATAAAATGGACTCTACGTAGAAAGAAAGGGCTGGCAGCAGCAGAACACACGCTGCTGGTGTGGACAACCCACGCGAGGCACACAAAGCAGTACAGCGAGACAGGCTGTCAGAACAAGAACAATGACAGTGACTAATCTGAATTGTCTGTCTCAAAAGTTAACACTGATGTGAGAAGGATATCTAAAGACTCTTCACCTGTGAGTCTGTTAACCGTTTATTAGCAGTATTTATCAAAAATGTTGAATGGATTTTTTTTAAATGGCCCAAAGTCAGACTGGCAAATCCCAAACTGGGATTCCTGCCATTTTTTTTAATCATCGCTGTATCTATAAAAGAAAACAACATTTCTCCCTGATACCCAATTGTGTCTTTGAAACATCAATAAATCGGCCAGAGTTCGAGAAATTATCTTTTTAGGTGGGTCGCGTTGGATGGTCTGTGCTCTGTAGTATAATCCTGATTGGGTGAAGATATGCTGACAGAATATGCTGCCTAACGTGTGGTAAGCTAACCATATGCTCATGCCGGTTACACAGTAAACACATACAGCGGCCTGCTGTCTGCTGTCTGCTGAGGATCTGGGAGTGAAAAACAATCGTCAGATTCAAAACTACACGGCATGTCATTAACTCTCATGTGTACCTTTGTGATGGATAGATAATTTTCTAGCAAACACTTTTATCACAGATGCACACAAAACGTACATATGCAATAAACTATGCGGCAGCAAGAACACATCTCTGTTACTGAATTTAACTCTGTCAGCAGCCTGACACAGACATGTCTTGGCATGAAAACACAGGCATCCCATCTGGAGCAGATGTTATTTATGTTGTCTTTGCCTCCTGTCTAAGAATATACACGTTCAAATTGATATTTTCCCAACGTAAAATAAAAGCCGTCATTCACACGTCATGCTCAGAAGACAGTAAAACTCTGCAGACTGACATCGTTCCTTTACTTCAAGTGCAAACTTTGTCTCAAGGAGACTCTGCTCTTGGTATCAAAATCAGCTTGCGCTGCCAAACTTGTGAATATTGCTCAGGTGTTTCCTCATACACTTGAAAAGGAAAATCACAGCACACCAGTGCCCCTAGCTTTGGAAGACGTGCAATAATGCAATGTAAAATATATTCTATGTGATGAGAAATAGACATCAGGTGTCTTAATACCCTGACAGAAAGAACACCTTTTCCCTCAAGATGTATAACTTGCTAAATAAGAATAGAAGGTATAAAGAAAAAGGTATAAAGATCACACGAGTAAAACGAGCCCCGAGGAACTAAATGTAAGCCGAAATTGGATCAAGCCACAGGCTGCTCTTCACCGGGCGTAGCGGCGGCGGCGGCGCCCTGTGTAGACGGAGAGAGGTAGATGTGGAGAGATCAAAAGAGGGGTAAATAAAGTAAAATAAAAGCTGAGAAATACACTGAGACAAAGTAAAGCGCCTGAAGCCGAAAACAATCTCATGAGCTCTGTTCCGCCGAGGACCACATATAAGGTCAGAGCTTTCATTCTGTCCTTTCATTTTGGAAGGGAAAAAAATGGACCACCTACTAGGACTGTTTGTTGCCTGAGATATTAGCTCTTGCCTGGTGTGATTTTTTTCCTTCTCTTTTTTTGAGAAGATAGACACATCTCGTCTGAAAACAAAGGCATGCAGGAAGTGAAACAACAAACGGCGAAAGTTGCTGAGAGCAACAAACGCACCGGCAATCGCTCAGAGACAAACAAATGCACTTGACACGAGAAGTGAGACCGTGTCCCTGTTGTCAGCCTCAAGTCTTTGCCATTTGACACTTTTCATCTTTGAGATTCAACATAGTCGACACCAGAGAGCCCAATGCAAAGTGCAGGAAAGCAGGTGTTATGATAAAAATATAGTTTAGAACTTTGGGTCCAATTGGGTAAGTGTCTCGCTGAGAGTCAAACTCAATGGCAATAACACCGGTAGCTTTAAAATGAAAGGAAAAGTGTGACATTTTGGGAAATACGCTTATTAGCTTTCTTGCCGAGAGGCTGTGTTCATACTGCCTAGTATGGATAGGAGTGTATTTTGTGTACGCAAAATGTCTAGATGTATACTAGATTAGCAAGAATTTCTGAGTATGTGGCATGAACTTACTGTACAAACTCAACTGATCCACAATGCATTGCGTCTCATGTAATATTTTGAGCCAGGATAAACGCTGTTAATACGTCACTTTATTAAGTTTTAATTAGGACTGTCAATCGATTTCACTATTTATATATAGTTCTTCTTAATGCCTGTCATCGGGTCCGATTCCCTCGCAAAATTGGACTAAACAAGTTTATGGCATAAAGATTCACCAGAAACTCCTTCAGCTCAGACTTCAGCATGGATGCAGCGACCAGCCCGCAATGGACAGACCCAGATCCAGCTTTGCTGCCGCC
>CAKALG010037996.1:0-16727 GCA_916700815.1 Helicolenus hilgendorfi | reverse complement strand
ACCTCCCAGGAGTCCCTGCTGGACTCGCGAGGACATCTCAAACAGAGCAGCAACCCCTACGCAAAGTCCTACACGCTGGTATAACAGCAGGGGCACCTAGGGCGGGACTAGAACTCACTCTAACACTGGACTTAACACTCAAGTGCAGTAAACTGACTTTCACCACGCAGTTCTGTATATATGCCCTCTCCCCCTCCAAGGGCGGGGTCACTTTTACTAATCTCCTTTTATTTATTTTAGAGCTTTCTTTTATCTCTTGTTTGTATTTCTTTTTTTTTTGTTTCACTTGAGAAAAAAATTCACTCATCGGAAACGACTCCAGCCGGAGTTTTGCCAAACTAATTGAGTAACGAGGGAGCATTATTTATTCTTGATTATTGTTAATTCTTTATAATTAATCAGTGATTATTAATTGTTAGTTGCCAGCTATTAATGATCATTAATTATTGATTACCAAATGATCTATTATCACCACAATGTTTTCATAAGAACCCGGACATCTTTTTTTTTTTTTCTTTTTTTTTTCTGGAGTGGAAGATGACGATTTGGAGTCATTTTTTTCCTATGGAATATCCTTCTGAAACACTGAATGAAACTCGGGAGAAATCTTGGAATGAAAGCAATTGACACCAGTCCAAACTTTTCAGCTGCTCTCAAATTGTTACTTTTTTTGAAGAAAAAAAAAATCTATTTCCTATGGATGCATGGGGACTGACCAATTAAAAAGACAATGAGGATTACGATCGTGGCTGGACAGCCCAGTCGAGCATTTTGTCACACTATGAAATGATCCAATGTGAAGATTTATTATTCTTATTACTATAAATATATATATAAAAAGAGAAATCACTTTTATTTGTGGATATTACAGGGAAGAATTGATTTGGTTAATAAAGTCCTTAGTCATGTTTGCACATATCTCGTTTTAATTAGGAAATGGAGTCTCTGTTGATCTTTCTCTGTGTCCCATTCTCTGATGGTGCAATATGAAAAAAGATATGAAAAGTATATGAAAACTATTGCTCTATACTGTACTGTAATGATGAAAAATAACTATGTTGTGAGTATACTTACAGGGCCGGACACACTCCAGCTATGTATTCAGGTGTAGTTTACCACTGCTTGTTTGCCAGGGTGGTAAATGATGTTAGCTAGAATAGGGAGGGTTTAGAATGGTTTGCACTTCACAACACCCCGACTCAAGTGTGTCCAGATAGATCCCCTTACTCTCAGTGCACTAGGTAGAGTCTTCAGGGCTCTCTCTCTCCTCAGTAGATTTACTGTTGCTGCATTGCGGTGATGCTCCTCTACAGGGAAAAAAAAAAAAACGTGAGACAATCCAGCAGAATCCCCCCTTCAAACCAAACCTATAATGTCTATGGGAAATATCTAAAAAAAAAAAATGTGGATATACGTAAGAAGCTGTTTTTTGTTCCTGTCTACCCTGGCCCATTTCTGTTCTTTCTGTTTCTTTGAGTTAGCCTGAAGGGAGAAGAGTTTGATCCAAAATGCTGTGAGGTCATTATGTCAGTTTCTATGATTAGTTTCTATGATTAACTGTCTTCATTATGATTATACATTTTAACGAGAAAAAAAATGTCACTTTTTATTTTTAACATGAGTGTTCACCATGGTGGCACTGGAATAAAGAGAAACTAACACAAAGTTCAAATTTGATTAATAAAATGGCTGTTCCCCAAAGTGTCCTCCACGGGTTTGACATGAGTGACTGGTGGTGGTGTGGAGAGGAAGCACGGAGAGCGGGTCGGGGCTCTGCTCTCTGGCCCAGAATCCTCGCCTTATTTTCATTCTGACAACGGTGAGACATCCTAAACGTAGTCAGCGGTGTCTCAGCAATGAGGTAGTTTTAATGGCTAGTCAGATCATCTTCTGTGATTCTGTAGCTTCCGTGCCTGCAGGTGGCAGCGGTGTAAAGACTTACGTTGCTCACTAATCCATCCTCTTCCATTAACTTTCATCCCAAATCTTTGCAGCCAACATCATCAGCCTGCTGTGTGAAGAGTACAATCTGGAAACGGCCTCTCTGTGAGGTTACATCAATCTGACATCTTTAACCCTCGGAGATCCACAATAGTTCTGTGTTGTATTTTTTTAGGGGGGTACAGGGGATCTTTATGGGGAGATAGAAGGTCAACAGTAGATGTCACATAGAAGTGGTGTACATCATCTGAAAGCTGGGAACCTGAAGATTAATTTGAGTCAAGTTGTTTTAATCATTAATCAGAAATAAACATGAATTCATTAATGAATTAAAATATATTATGAAAGTGTATAAGGGTTTAGAACATTATGATAGAAGTATATGATGACCATTCCCATGCTCTATTATGTCTCATAAGTTTATGCAGCAATTTTGGGGTTGATACCATTTGTTACACAGATTTGGTGCTAAATTTAACCATTTTTACCACTCAATGATTGATAATTCCTCCAAAATACCACATTAAGACACCAATCGTTTCAGGAACACCACAGAAAAAGTCATGCTGTGATTTGATATCTTGAGCTATATTTTGTCGATCACTTATGTTCTGGAAACTGCTCAGAAACTCCTTTACTCTCAATCTACCTACGAAAGCCATCCATCCTCTGAATGTCCTAAGTCTGTAGTTTGTGGCTGTAAAGTTTCATGAGGCTGTGATTATCCTAGAGGTCACCACAGGTCATTTTATACAGGGAGGTCAACTAAAAAAAAAAATGGTCTCACTACAATGAAATGGCTACTAAGGGGACTAACATCGTCACACATGAATACAATTGGGCTCATTAGATCCACAAGAGTCTCAGCTTTACAGTGATACCCACTTTATGTAATTCCAAGACTATTTAGGGACCCCAGTATGCAGAAATATTCAAACATAATAGGTAAAAAATAACATTTATTTATTAATAACATTTATGCTGCATTCAATAAACTGCCTGTTTTTGCCTCCATTATCATAAAGTCAGCATGCCTGTAAAGGGGAGACTTGTGGTTCCCATAGAACCTATTTTCATTCACATATCTTGAGGTCAAAGGTCAAGGAACCTCTTTGAATATGGCCATGCCAGTTTTTCCTCGCCAAAGTTTTGCCTAACTTTGGAGCGTTATTTAGCCTCCTTCCCGGCAAGCTGGTATGCCACGGTACCAATGGATTCCTTAGGTCTTCTAGTTTCATATGAAACTTCACACTTCACCGTAGCTCTAAAACTGAATCTGGTACAGCCTCTGAAAGATAGTAAAGTCAAAATAATAAAGATCCAGGCATTCTAAAGTTAACAAACTCAAAAGAAAACACATTTTAAAAACACTTAGTGCTGATGCAGTTTGCATTTCTGAGACATTTTGTTGTTTTTCTCCCCACCAATAATTTCTTCCTGGTGCATGTTGGGATAAGCTCCAGCCCTCTTAACCTACAAGAAGAAGGTGAGGAAAATGAATGAAAAACGGAGCTGGTTTGGACAACACAACCTGAGAAATCAGTCTCCACACCGACACCAACGAAGCCTCAAAGGACCAGAATGTGATGCAGATAGAGACATGGTGTATTATTATATGGGATGTAGCTATAAATAGGAGCTGTCTCCCAAAGCCACAGTACACACTACTTCTAAGCAGCAGAGTCTGTAGTGTATTCACACCCTTGTGACTGCTCGTAGTGACGGCAGCTGTCGAAAACACCAACAGAGTTTATTATCTATGTCAACCAGTTACATAAAAGTTACTACGAGTATGCGTATCTGTTTGGCTGAATGTCACCAGATAACACTGTCACTTGTTAAACGGAAACACCTGTACATTGAGGAACAGAAGCCTGAGGAGCAGGGGGAAGAAGTTCAGCCATCATTCTCAACCGTATATTGAAATGTGTTTTGTGTGAGAGTGAGTGTCTTTGTCTGGAGATGATCTTTGTTTCCCATATAGGTGCTCTCTCTCTCTCTAACTGGCTGGAGGTGTGGGTTCGGTCTGGGGTTGTGATGGCTGCTGATTGGTCCAACCATCTCTGCAGTTTAAAAATGCTCAGGTGTCCAGCAATCTGACATCAGCCTTGTTCTGTCCTCAGCCTCCAAACATTTGTGTTAAAGCTATGATCTAGAGTTGAATCAGTAGCCTTTTAGTGCCCTAGTTGGCTTCTTAATTGTGTAACTTGTTGTAGGATTTCTTTGTTGCTAAATATAGCACTTCAGTGGGAGTGGTGCCATTTTTTCTTTTTAAATCTTTTCTCCTGTTTCTGCTGTATCCTAGGGAGCTAGATTAAATAACTCTTATTTTGTCTGCTTGTTTGTTTTGTTTTGTTTAGGCTTAGTCAAATAAAGGATTTTGTTTGTTGTTTTGGCCTTTGTTCCCCCTGAATTATACTGTTTCATTTTATTGTTTATTAACTTGATTTTTAGTGATAAATCTTTTTTAATAAACTTAAAATTTAGTCCTGCGACTGTAGTTCTGGGGACCGGAGAGGGAACATCCTTTTATACTTCTATTTTGCGCTCCTACCCCCACTCCTGGACGGGGGCGTAACAGGCCTCTTGTCACCCTACTGTACCCATAACAAGGCCTACTGGTGAAAGACTCTTTTCAACTGTCAGTTGGATAAAAACTGGCATCAGGGCATCACATCAGACTGAACTCTTTGTCCCTGCTCACCTTTGAAAGGGACTATAAAGTCATTTCAGTGTTCAACCCCAATCATCTCCTGCTGGAACCATCAAAAGTAAGCTAATATACAAATATGGACTAGTGGGCTATTTCATTATTTTTGTTTATCGGGTATAGATTTTGTTTGGTGTACAATTTATTTATTTTTAATTTTTTTATGCTGATGTTGCTGCCAGCTGTGTGTGACTATGTGGCCGCCGTGCCAGGCTGTGTTAAATTGTATTTTCAACGTTAATGCATATGCTTGATTAAACTGTGTGTGTGAATATGTGGCCGCCGCGCCGTGCCGTGCCAGGCTATGCTATGTGCTGTTTGTTTGTCTTGTTGGATCAGAATCAGCTTGATTGTCCAGGTATGAGTAGACCTACACACATAAAGGCTACCAGGAATTTTGACTCTGGTTATTTTGCTCTGATTGTACGACGGAAATAGAAATGCAGCTAAAATCAATAAGGTCAACAAAGCTGAACGAGAGTGAAGAAAGAAGATAAGTATACATCTCAGGTGCCTGTGACATCACCTCTGATGATGATGTATAAGGTTTGTAGGATTAAACCGTGGTGAATGGCCTATTTTGGTTGACATATGCCTTTCAGAATCTTATAAGTTGATGTTTGGTCTTGGACGGGACAGGCCCACCTGATTTTTCTCTGTGCCCACCCACACTGTGATTTCTGCCGACGCCACTGTCCTGAACACACGATTCAATGCCTGTATTGCGTAGAAAGAAATTAAAACACTTAACATCATGGATAGCAAATTATTTATGTAAATGGTGAAAGTGCAGTAGAATAATTTGTAAATGTTGACAAAACTTTTCATGTTTTGAGTTGAGTTGTTCCGACTTGAGGGGGCATTCACATGAATTTTACCAGTCGGGAAATTGTATTTCCGATTATTCCGATGCCACATGAATGCAGCACAAATGCCCTATCTGGCAATGTTAATGAAAGTGAAACAGCATTGCGACGTGTGTCAACAAATGGAGCTGTGATTAGGGATATTTGATACATCATACAGTTGTACAGGAGTGTCACTCCCCATCTGAAAAGACCTGCATGTACAAACTAACTGAAAACATAACCTCCTTGGCAGAGGTAACTAACCGTATGTTGCCCTGATGTTAGCAGATGTGTTTTCTTGTTGGAAATGGGATCATGAGTGACGGGTTGTATGTGGGTTTTGGCAGGCAGCTGCTGTCCCTTCTTACCAGTGCTGCGTACCGGCACTGACTCTTTTAGAGGCACGGAGCACCGGACCGTACCGGCCTACTTTCACCTTAAACCATAGGGATAACATGAATTGTGAAAATGGGCGTAGTTCACCTTTAATAAAGTCACCATCACCACTATCTTATACTAAATCTTACCATAGGTGTAAAATGTGTAGTTTGAGTATTATACAGAATTCCTTCCTAAACTGGTTTACTAATTGATGACTTTCCAGTCTGCCACCCTGAAGCTTCTGCCTGAGCCTCACACGTCTTGGCAGCTATATTGCTTCCATGGTCTTATATCAGGAGACAGGGGGGAGTTAGTAGAAGGAAGCATTACTCAGCATGACAACTATGTCTGCCATCCACCTCTGAAGTCCACAACAAATTAAGCGTGGTAACAGATTTACTTGCAGCCACACTTGGCGCTTCATAACTGTTGTCGTAAATAAGGTTGAGGCGCAGTGAATTCTTCCCTCTGATCAGCCCGAGAAATATGAAGCTGTCGCTGGCAGCGCTGCATGGGGAAATGACTGTGAAAATGTAAAGTAATAAACATGGGTGTATGTCCTAGGGCAGAACTGGAGCATTGAATACTTTGCCATCCTGAACAGTTTGCAGCTGACAGCTGGCGTTGTTTGTGTTCCATGTGTTGGATTCAAAGATCTTTTCTCTGATCAAATTCATTTGTTGGATTATTGACAGAGGGGCAGTGATTGCTTCTGGATTTGATCTGATTTGGCACTGAGTAATCTCTACAATGAAGTACTGTATGATCTGTTCATCCTCACAAATTCAGCCTGCTTATAAATGCACTAGGGCTGTCAATTGATTGAAATAGTTAATGGCAATTCAAGCTGCAGTGGGTAGAATTGGAGCAAATATGATTTTAAAAAGTTATCTTTATAAAACGGTAACTATATCCTGACAGTATCATGTGCCTCTGTGTCCTCTGGTGTCCTCCGGTGCTCCTAAAGGCATTTGCAAGATTTCACAGACTGGAGGAAAACAACCAATCAGAGCAGAGCTGGAGTCTGCCGTCTCCGAGCAGCTGTCAGTCACTCGCAAACTCCGATCAAACGGTCAAACTCGCAGTGCTGATCACATATGAATTAATATTCTGTTACTGTAATGTCTATTTCTCGCGTAAAATGTTTTCAGAAACATCATGTAGTGTACCGTTTAGCTGTAAAAGGAGAACAATTGTGATCGATTTACCTCTGCCTGCTATGTCAGTTATCTGCTTACATTTTAATTTGTTTGTTTGGCTGAAAAGTTGTTTAAATCGATTGATACCTACTGGGAAAAATTGAAAGGTAAGGTGCCTCTCTTTTTGGCCAAATGATTAAACCAAACAGTTACTAATGTGCTCAGGCCTGAAAGCTGTAGCAGCCAACTGGAATGTTAGTAAAGTTACGCCGACACATTGTTAATTTAGTTAACGAAAACTATGACAAAATATGTTCGTCAGCGTCCTTTTTTTCTGACGAGGCGATGACGAGTCGGCACCGGTCATTAAACACCAACAGCAACGATATCAAACATGCAATATTGTTGATGAAAAAAGATGAGACTAAAATGAAGTTTAAAAAAAAAAACATTACCAAAATCTCTCTTTATTTTTGTCACCTTCTCTGACACACACACACACACACACCGCTGTGGCGTGACGCTCAGTCCGTCTCTGTCCGTCTTGTCTCACACCTCAGTCCTGCTATTTGTGCTACTATAATGCATAAAGTTGGCGGTTTGCCAACCGTCAGTCAGTCGGGTGGTTGAGCAATGCATATTTTTACATGTTATGTGTGGGCGGATTGGCTCTCATAACGGACCGGTGGGTGCAACTGAACCGAGCATCATTAATTCATAATTATGAATTAATAAAATTGCATGTGAAATGAGTTTGACTTAAATGACATAAATGTTCAATATAATCTGATGACTAAACAGGACAAAGATTGAATTAAAAAAAATAGCTGACAAAATTAAGAGCGAAAACTAGACTGACTAAAACTGGACTAAAACATTTTGAGTTGTCGTCGACTAAAACTATGAATGATAAAAATGTGACTAAAACTAATAAGCATTTTCGTTTTAAGTCTAAGACTAAATCTAAAATAGCTGCCAAAATGAACACTGCTCCGAGGCCAGCACTCTAATTTTCCTATGTTGGATACCATTGGTCATGCTTAATAGGGGATCATCAGCATACCTTCATCACAGGGCTCGTTGAGGTGTTTACCACCTTCTATATCTTCAACCTACAATATCTAGATGAGGTAACTCAGACACTGGAATTCATTCAGCGCTACAGCCTGTGGAATATTTGTTCTGTAATGGGAATCCAATTTAAGAGTACTCTTACTCTCTACTTGAAAGTAGTTGTCAATATGCACCAACTCTGTGTTTCACCCATGCATGTAATTATTTCATTCAATCTTTACAACAGAAGCTTGAGTTCATAACAAGGTCAGTTCAGTTAAATGAAATGCTTATTATATAATGCTTTTTCCTTGACTTAAAAAAAAAGAGATCATTATAGATGGTAATAAATCCATTTTAATACGATCTACTGCACATGCTGCACACACTGTGTATAATATAATGGACAAAGTCAATTTCATTTATATAGCGCCAAATCATAACATGACACTTTTCATATAGAGCAGGTCTAGGCTGAAGACCATACTCTTGAATTTACAGAGACATTCTCTCTGCAACACTCCTAACAACTTGGTAGAAAGTAAATCAACTTGCACTCCTTTACGATGTCTTTATTTAGTTTTGTGTGTGTGTGTCAGTGCAAGCTTGCATGCATAAGTGTGTATATGCTGGAACAATTTACATGTGTGTGCCAGCTGAACAGTTTAAATCGCGTTGGAACAAGAACAAGGAAAGAAACACAACTGGAATCAAATCACGAGCACAACATCTACAGTCTGACGCAGCTCAGAGGTTCATGTCACCAGACGAAAAGACGTGATGGAGGGGAGACCTCCGACATCCCGATACAAATTAGACATTGATTTGATTTTGAATGCATCAGTCATACGGCGTAGAAGCACTGACAATTCTATGGGATCATTTTACCCAGCCAGAGGGAAATGCCATTAACAGACCTCCAGTAGAGCTGGAAAATCATTCGCCTTGCTAAGACTGTCGATGAAATCATGGCCCAGGTTAGAGTGGCAATCACAGCAATGCATGTGGCTTTATATTCCCCCTGAAGTAAAGATAATCAGTGTTTGACAATTTATGAGAAGACTTCTTTTAGTTTGGTGTTAACATGGATATATTACACTGATTGTGACATAAGAAAAGCTCAACGATAAGCTCTACTGCAGCTACACTGCGACGTGTAAAAAAACACAAACAGCTAAATTATAGGAAATATTTAAATACACACAGAGTTTGTATAATTTGTGTATATTATAGTCATTATAAGTTAGTAATTACACACAGACATTCACAAAGACACTATTTAGCCCCAGACCACCCGACCTCCACCTTCAGGAATCCCACCTCCACCCTGCCTTTTCAGTTCATGACGGTGCAGTTTGATTGACATGCAAGACCAGGCCCAGTCGAGTGACAACGCAGCTGACGGCGCTCTACTTCACGTCCTGCTTCTTTTTCTGGAATTTCCTGAACTGCGACTGGATGGCCACGGCGGCCTTTGCCGTCTCGGGGTTGTCCATGTCGATGTCAAAGTCCTCGGGGAGATTGTTCTTGTTCTTCTCATCTGTGGAGAGGAGATGGCAGGATTGTTGTGTGTCAGAGATTCTAAAACCTCCTGTTTATACTCAAACTCCATCCATCCATCCATCCATCCATCCATCCATCCATCCATCCATCCCTGTTTATCCTTAGAGGGTCGCGGGGGGGCTGAACCTGATCCCATCTGACATTGGGTGAGAAGGTACACCTCGGACAGGTCGATCACAGCTGACACACACAGACAGACAATCATTCTCGCTCACATTCCCAACTACGGACAATTTAGAGACTCCAGTTAACCTAAACTGCATCATGTTTTTGGACATTCTTAGCAGATTGCAGATGTCCCTCAAATGGCCTAGCAGCCATTTCTACTCAATGGGTGACGGTCTAATATTTCCATCCCAGTACTGTACTTCTCAACCCGTTCTTAATCCCAACTCGTCAAATACTGTGTTTGTTAAGTGCCCCTCGGCATCGGAAACCGACGCACAGGGGCACCCTTTAGCAACAGTATGTGACGAACCGGGCTTTCAACTACGGTTCTATGACTTCTGGATGACCGCCATAGACTCGGAATCTCGGCGAGAAGATTCATTTAATGATGACGTGGGCTTATATACGCTACGTCATCCCAAGTCACATGTGACATTGTTGATATTAAATACTCGAACTGCGCGTGCGCGAGATGGATAACATCCAGTGTTAAGCACTGCCTCTGGTGGTCATCCAGAATTCATAGAACTGTAGTTACATACGTAACTCTTGTTTTACTATCAGTTTTTTTTTTGTTGCAGTTTTTAAGAAGTGGCCTCATTCATATCGGTAAATGTCATTGCAGATCAGTCTGACATTCAATAAAAGGACAGTACAGAAGCCCACATATCAACAATCTGCTCTCCACTGCTTGGTCCTTCATGACAGAAGACAAACTCCTCTGATCATCCATTTATAAATAGCAGCAGACTTATAGTCAAACTTCTTTTTTAATATTCATACCATCCCCTTTAATCATCCCGTATGAACAGAATGAGACATGCCTCTGTGAAATGAGAAGAAAATTAAATGCTGCTGATTTAAAGGTTCAATATCACAAAGACATTATTGTATAAAGCAAAAACACATCTTCGGTGCTTAAGTGCCCAAATAATACAACATATTCTCACTCCCGACTCATCAAATACCGCCGCTTGGTCGGTGCCCCTCGGCATCGAAGATCGAAGCATGGGTCCATCCCTCTTACCTTACTTTTGGACAGACCAGGGACGGCGTCAATATACGCTTGTTACATGCATAGTGTCCTTTCAAAATAAACTTCTGTTTTCACAGGAAGTTAGGTTTAGGCAACACAACCACTTAAGTAGGGTTAGGAAACGGTCATTGTTGACGTTAACTTCACTGACTTGTGACTCATGACTCACGAGGCTGATGATACTACCGACTTACGTGACTCACGAGGCTGATGATACTACCGACTCACGTGACTCACGAGGCTGATGATACTACCGACTCACGTGACTCACGAGGCTGATGATACTATCGACTCACGTGACATACGAGGCTGATGATACTATCGACTCACGTGACATACGAGGCTGATGATACTATCGACTCACGTGACATACGAGGCTGATGATACTACCGACTCACGTGACTCACGAGGCTGATGATACTACCGACTCACGTGACACGTGGGTCTGACGATACTAACAACTCACTTGACTCACGGGGCTGACGTTACTAATGACTCACGTGACTCAAAGGACTGATGATACCGACGAGTCACATGACTAAAGACTGAGGTGACGACCACCGGTCACCTGGTTAAAAGTCCTGTGTTTGTTTAACCCATCCGCCACCCCTCCCACCAGCCCTGAGCAAACTCTCACGCTATTAATACTACCTCACTTGCTCCGACCGTCAGATAATGGCGTGGTGGGTTTACATTTGAGTTAGTTGAAAGCCCGGGTCATCATATACTGTTGCTAAAGGGTAATGGTTTCCGATGCCAAGGGGCCCTGACCAAACGGCGGTATTTGACGAATTGGGAGTGAGTATGTGTTGCCAAGTCAGTGCTGACTGCTCAAACACACAAAAGGCAGATAAACAAGTGCAAAGGTTCAGTTTCATGGGATGTGACACAGTTGTCATGCAGTACGGTGCTCCGTGCATGACTGTGCTGACCCGCCGTGCAACGTGTGCGCTGTAGCATAAACGGAGATTCTTCCAAATGGCCTACTTACGTTTAGGTGGAACCTTTTGTTGACCTTGAGGCCCTTGGATGACACATGTGCATGGCAATGAAAACAAATTCATATTTTATGATTGCAGAAGCCACACAAATCTCTCGGTCTCTCTCACACACACACACACACACGTTCCTTCTCTGAAATTACACCTGCTCCACGGGGTCGATGTCCTTTACACCACAGAGGGCGTAAGACTTTATAAGCCTGGCACATCACTGTTTCAGTAATGTGTTGTGGTGCTGCATGAATGAATCAAATTGCCACAATGAATGATGGGATTATTTCCATAAGAGGTTTGGGAAAGGTCATGTTCAAATTGGTTCCTGTGAGACTTTAAGCAACCTAAGAGTATATGGACAATGATTGATGACGGCCCAGCCTGAAGAATAGTGAAGTCAAGCAATGACTGTGAAAACTGAACCACAGGTTAGACTCCATTATACTAACAAACAATGGAAAGAGAACATATTTATTCCCTCAAACTGTGAACTACTGTGTCTATGGGAAAAGGGTAAGTTATTGATTTACATACAGACATGATGCCCTTTCTGTCAATCCCAACAGGTCATGAGAGATATCCAGTTGGCATAAAAATTTCCATTGAAAGACTTGCAAAGATTATACAAAGAGGATCTTGATAATATTCATGATAAAGATGTTTGGGAAAAAATGTTTCCTCCCATTCTCTTTCTCTTTGTGAAGAATTCAAGGTGACGCTATATAGGATATTACATAGGCAACACAATGTATCCTATTAGATCTCCTTTGTGTATTAAGTGTAAATTGACAGCTGGAACTTACATGCATTGCTTTTGGAGTTGATCGAATATAACTATGATCTGGTAGTGTAAAGCCAAGAGATTAGTACTAGTTATGTGATTGATTTCAGCCTTAAAATTACAGTGTTGATATTTACTACATATGGGGCATCAATAAAATCCATACCAGGTCCCTAGAGACAAAACGGAAGATGACAAGAGGTTAGAGAGTAATGGGGTACTAACATTGTGTTTAAGTGGTGCTTAAATTAAAGTGCAAGTGTTTTTTTTAATTGCTTAGTACATATTAAATAATTACAAGGTACAGTAATATTGTTACTCAGCAGCAAAAAGCAGGAACACTGGGGAAAGGGGTTTGACATTATAATTAAATATGTGTTCAGAGTTTGTCACACCACAGAAAAGTGTTACTAACCACGCAGCCAAGTTTGAATGATTGAAAAAATCGCCAAGTATATAAAGTTACGTTTCAAAATTATGAAAAAATAAGCAGTACTCTCTGCTCTGCAACACTGGGGGTGGATTTTTTTTTTACCCTTGAACCTACCAGTGGGTACCCAGCATTTCCTTGGTGCAACAGGTGTACAACATATTTACACAAAATATAATATGTGAGTTGTAATCTAAAGCAATACTGTACAGTTTCAAAGCACAATATTTGTAGATCCAGGACAGTCAGTTTTACTGAGGCTGCCATCTTCAGAGGAAACCTTGGACTCGCGTAGATCTAAGCTGGATAACCTTCTTTTCTTGGCATGAAAATGCATACTGTTTAATTAGACCTATGAAAAACCTCTGACTGTGACACCATAGTGGAGAGAAATCTGAAAGGCTCAGTGTCAAAATAAGAGGAAATGACAACAGCTATATGGAACTATGGCAGCCTCTGATAAATTTCTTGCTCAGTGACCTAATCCAAACGGGGAAGGGCGTGCTGGACTGGAAGAAATATGACACGTCTGTGGATTTGCCTGTAAATAATAGTGATTGATGGATAGTGTGTAAATATGTGCAAAATGTATGCATACTGACAAGGGATCATCATTTTCTCCTCTTTTTTCCCCTCTCTTATTTTATTTCTTAAATTTTATTTTAGGCCTATGATAATTGATAATGTGTTGAGAATTGTACAAATACATATGATATAAAACTAACAAATATATTTACTTTTCAGAATCAGAATCAGGTTTATTTCACCAAGTATATACATACATGGAATTTGACTTGAATAAACATAAAGTAATAATAAAATGTCTTTATACAAGTCAAGTGTTCATAAATTGTAACAATACAAATAGTGCAAAAAAAATAAATACTGGATGATTATGTACAGTATGTACATGTGAAGATGTCTATATGTACAGCATGTAGGATTTATATTTACAGTGACAGGTATGTACATATTTAAATATGTACATAGAGTGACAGATGATATGTAAAGAGACTGTAAATAGAAGACTGTAAAGTATAATCTAAAAATGTGCATTAAAGACAGTAAGAATTATAATCTGTAACAGCAGCAGCGGATATTTGGTGTTAAAGAGTTATTGACAGTATAAGTAGCTTTCCTAAACTGTACATTTATTAGAGTGAATTAGAGTTCAGTAACTTTCCTAAACCAAAAACAATGGAAAGAGGTAAAAAGTGTGAAAATACGTAAATGTCAATTGAATGCAATTCATGTCCCTATCAAATTCAATTAAGCTGCCTGAAATCCCCCCCGATCACTGCCGGGATGTTTCCCTGCAGACTGAACCTGAGCTGCAATACACTTCATCATCCGAGAAGTTGGGACAGAAATCCATTTCAACAGAGGGTTTTAACAGTGTTATCAGCAGCCCCAGAGAGAGAAGAGAGGTGACACATGGTCTCCAGGTACACAGGGCTGCTTTATGTGCTGAATGGGACTGTGGAGCCATTTAGCAGTGAATGAGCTGCTATTAACCTGCTGCATCCATTGTGCTGGGAGAAGGTTGACTTCAAGGAGTGGAGGAGATTACATACATTCAGTGATTCCTCGGTGTATTGTATCATATGCTGCCATGAAACCTAATTTTGTCGATGTGCAGACTGCAAAAAGCACTTAAAAGATATACAGTATTTGCTTGTATGGTTGAAACTAGAAAACCCACAGCTGTTTGGGAAATAAGTATATAATAGTCACAAAATTTAACATGAAAACAAAAACACAGGACTTTCGCCCAGGAGACCGATGTTTTTGTCCCGCGTGAAACCACAAGTCAAAGTTGATTTATTTGTCACTTAACTTCTGTAATTCAGTTACAGCACCTCTGGTGTTATTTTAACCCAAACCCTGATCTTTTCCTAAACCTAACTAAGTAGTTTGTTGTCTAAGCCTCTTTTCCTAAATCTATAGTTTTATTTTGAAAAGACTGGAGAGGAAATTAACACGTGCGTCACGTGTTGCTGGACATTCATAGGAAAATGCACAAAAAGTACCTTGTTGAACGCCGTGCTGAGCGTCACGAACAAAAGGGAAATTCGTGTTTATGTACACAAATCAAATCGATTAAATTTCATGACTGTTTCACAAACTGCCGTGAGACTGTGCTGCGCCACAACCTGCTAAATGAATATTCATGATGATATTAGCTCTTTTTCAAAGCTAAGTTAGCATCTGTTATTTCTACAAGCCAGAGTGGAGATGTCAGACTGATTCACATTCGCCTCACCTGAGCTGAGGTCATAAAAAAAACATGATTCACTGGTCTGAGTTTCATTAGAAAAGGCCCTTTTGTTCTTGCATACTCTAATTTCGCTAGGATGACAGTTCTGCACTTAACACCATTTATGAAATTTATGAAGAAAAAGGATCCTGCCAAGTACTGCACGCCCAGTTTTACCATTTATAACTCAGGGGATTTGAATTACATTATTATGCCAACAATACCATGGCCCAGTTTGCAAAGTAGGTCTCGTAGTGTCTTGTGAATTGCTACCATGGCAGAAGAAATCTTCTGTTGTCATAACCCCTGTGATATGTTGTTTCTCATATAGAAGCACAGCAGAGACTTCTCTGTAAAATTCTCTCTGATCTTACAGTGAAATACAGAAGATTTTGGGATCAAAAGACATCAGAAAAAATAAGTGTGAATACTATTTGAACAAACTGAACAAATTTATTGATGCATCATCTCGTTTTAAAATTTTAAGTGAACATTTGAAATGTTGCAAAAAATAAATGTGATTTAGGTGCGTTTCCATCAACTGGATTGGAGTAAATAAATTAGCATAGTTTCGTCAGAAGTTGGTGGTATAGGCTACACTTTAAGCATGACTATATTCTGACAGTAATTCAAATCAAACTATAATCGGAAGAACCGTAGCATTAGTTTTCATTTGACCTTTACAATACTAATATTACAATGAAACTATTCACCCTACAGTTTGTTGCATGGACTCTTGGGGTTTGAGAGGTTTTGTATTTTATTGATGATAATTGAAAATTATACTTTCCATTATAACAAAAGGGCAAAACTCTAGCTAAAGCTTTGTTCTTCTACTATATGCAATCTAGTTGCTGTCTATGCTCCATACAAGCTTCAGTGAAAACCGCACATTAGTAATATTCCACATTTCTGCACGATTGTACTTGATTCAGGCTTAGCATGATAAAATACCTTGGGCAGCAGATGGTTTGCTGTTTCCAGTCGTTGCTCCAGATGCTTGTCTCTGCAAAGAAAACAGAGAATAATATGATAGATGTGGATAGAACACCTTGTGTCAATATGGGAATAATTCATAATTAATTAAAATCAAAAAAATTCCACAAAATGCTCATTTGCAGTAAGTTAAACATTTAAATTACAAAATCTTTGTCGATAACAAAACAAGATTCATCACATTTCTTATGTCACAGAGAGAGCATCGTAGGAAGTCATCGTCACACTAAACCCGGTCACACTGAGCATGTTGCAGGGCAGCCTCTGCTCTGTATGAGAGGAGCTGGGATGAGATATGTTGATCTATAATCCATGTTTCTGCTGTAGAGGCGCACTCTGCCTGCTCCAACAGCTCCCAAATGTTCTCCCCTGACAGGCTGGTACTGTTCTGCAACATTATAAGATGCACTCAGCTTCCAAATGCACAGA
>CAKALG010037995.1:0-13605 GCA_916700815.1 Helicolenus hilgendorfi | reverse complement strand
CGTTCCTTCACTTCCATGGCTGCCTCCGCACTGTTTTCAACATCAAATGTGGGTTACTCTGCCGGTTTAGTTTGAGTGATTCTGTGGAAGAAAAACACAGAAGAAAAAAAATTAGGATACTTGATGTATGACAAGTAGGGCTGTCAAAGGTAATGGGTTCTACGGGTACCCACGAGTCTCCCCTTTACAGACATGCCCACTTTATGATAATCACATGCAGTTTGGGGCAAGTCATAGTCAAGTCAGCACACTGACACACTGACAGCTGTTGTTGCCTGTTGGGCTGCAGTTTACCATGTTATGATTTGAGCATATTGTTTTATGCTAAATGCAGTACCTGTGAGGGTTTCTGGACAATATCTGTCATTGTTTTGTGTTATTAATTATTTCCAATAATACATTTATACATACATTTGCATCATATTTGCCCACTCCCTTGTTGAGAAGAGTATTAAATACTTGCCAAATCTCCCTTTAAGGTACATTGTGAACAGATAAAATATGTGATTCATTTGTGATTAATCCCAATTAACTATGGACATACATGCGATTAATCACGATTAAATAATTGAATCGATTGACAGCCCGCATGTAAAGATGTCTGGACAGCAGTGATATTTAAATGTAATCCTTTCAAAATACATCAAACTTCTAATCACTTGAATCACGATGATTTTAAGAGGTATAATTTAGTTCATGTTAGAAATCACTGATACTATCCACACACACACACACACACACACACACACACACATAACCAAGTAACTGTGGAATTAAATAAAATGCAAATGCATGTTTCCAGCCAGCAGCGTATGCATGGCTCAGCACACACAGGGAGAGCACGGAGAGCCACCAGGATTAGATTTAATAAAATATGGCACAACAAATCTTGCACCTATAAAGTTTACGGTGCAGGTCTCCCACAAATATTCCGTTTTATGTGCCGTATAGAAACGCGGGGCCTGCAGCATCTGTAAAAGTGGCAGGTGTCCTTCCATGAATTGTGTTGTTTATAAGTTACAAATCATCACCGGTTGAAAACGGAGGAGCCGAACAAATGTGGGACTACATCGAACCAGCAGAGATGATTAAAAACTGAAACATAAAACCACAACTGTCAAATAGCACGCCGAGAACAAGATCAATATAGGGAGGGAATTTTAGCATTCAGCTATTTTATTTTTCTCGCCTTGAAGGACAAAATACCGAAGCAATCTAAAGAAACGCACTTTAAAATAATCTGAATATACTAAAATATAATTGGTTTTGCTGTATACTCATTCTCTCATTTAAAAAGGTAAAAAAAAAATAAAGTGTAACATGATATAAATGAATGTGCAATATTACAGCAGTTACCTGGCGATGCCTTGCAAACAGCTCATTCTGAGAGACCACATGGTTTAAAGATATTGAGTTGGATTAACAAACGTCAATGTGGATATAAACTTGATTAAAGGCTTGGTCACTGTGTACTTTGAAGCTCAATTACCGAACAAAGGGAATTAGTGAGCCACATATTGCAGCAATAAAATATATTTTCCTGTCACGATGATATAACCATAATTAAATATCATGAGCTGAAAACTTCATCATTAACGCTGCAGCATTCTGCGTCTATACTACTTGTGCTCCCACACTTGAAAGTGTATTTTACTATAAGCACAAACGGGATGCAAGTCACTGGATAAGAGACCACAGCTCTTTGAGAAAGAGATAAAAACCTACTCTTGGCAAATCTGGGAGTTTTTACTGACAATATGCCTGTGTTGTTCAGACAAGGATTTTTCCTCAAGATAAGCTCTTTATGAATACTGTATGAGGTTTATGCCGGACAGAACAATAAACAATAATCCCCAGTGAACTATATTTGCCCCTGCTTAAAAAGAAACTTTTTTATTGAAGACACCATTGTTGGGTTTGGGGGTTGCTTTTTGTATGTATTGACAGCTCAAAAGATCCCAGTGATTAATGACTTGGGGCCTCAATAGCAGGACCTCCGCCACATGGGGGGGGGAAGAAAACGCTCCCACTCGGCAGACGCAAGGGCACTTCAACTGCTCCCAAGATTTCAGACGCAGCTTGTATGGGTTGCTAATTTTTTACCTTTTTGCTCAAGATCCTTGATGCTATGCAAATGCGAGCGAAGCGGAGAACAAGCAGCTTTCTAAAGTTTCAAGAATGTTCTGTAAAGTGCATTGTTTTTGTTTCCAAAGAGCCGGGCTCAGTGCTTTGGCCATCTCTCTTCTGCACAGCCCATTCTCCTCATTATTAATCGGCTGGTATGCAATGAGATGTACCTTTGAGGCCATGGGAAACCCAGGGGAGGTTTTCAAAAAAAAAAAAAAAAAGCAACAGGCCATACAAAATGATAGATGATACGGGATGCAAATGTTAGGTCCTTGAAACGCATCCACCTTAAGTGCAGCTGTCAGAATTTTTTACACAAAGCATACTGTAAAACGAAACAGCGTTGCTCTTCATAAATAGGCTACATCTGGCATTATCATTGTGTTTCAGCGCCAGAGAGCAAAGCTGTTGTTCTTGTTCATCTGTCTAGGTCTAAATCCTGGGAGAAGGAGCCAAAACAAAGAAAATGCCACGGTTGTATTATTTTAATGCACTGGTATGTGAAGACAATAAACAGAAGGTTTTATTTAACCAAGATGTCTCAACAGTAAGCAGTGATAAGAGGACTATTTTTAAAGTGTTATTATCATCTCATCGTACTGTAAGACACGGGGGGACTGAAAGAAGTAGCTTGAAACGCTGAAGGAGAAGGTTAATGAGGGTACATTCACAAAGACTCCGTCGGAAAAGTTATTTACAAAGACCAGTGAGAAATGACTGCCAATGGATTGAAATCTCTGAAACGAAGATAACAATCGCATGCTTTTATTTCAAAGACAAAGTTCCTCTGAGGCTGCAGAGCGTGAGCAGTGCCAAAAAGAAGCTAACTGCATATCTATGCAGTGATCCAAAATCAATTGAGGTCTCTCTGGAAAGACAAAAGAAATGATGGATGGTCTGTTTTCTCCCTTTAAAGCAATTGCAAACTCTACATTTTTCAATTGCATTGTCTACAATGGGCCAGGTTTGTCTGTGGTTGTAAAGCAAATGTATAGCAGCTGTAAGCAGAGTAATTATGTGGCTCTGCAGGGGAAGTGTTGCACGGAGCATGAATTGTGTCAAGTGGAGTCACGGCGATGTTGCATAAGATCCTTGCTGCATATTGAAATGTGTACAAGGAGGGAGTGACTGTGGATTCGAATTTTATGAAAAACATAATCAACAACAACCTTGGAAACGCTGCCTGTGTTTGTGTGTGTCATCATTATCATCTGACTTAGAGCTAGACAAACAATTAATCGAATATTAAGCAATCACAATTTTGGCATCCCTCAATTTAATGGACATGATCGACGCACTTCCTAAACTAACAGCTGGAGATGCATCGTCAATCAGTAGCCGATAGACGATGGACGGTTTTTCAGAAGTTTCATATATCTGAGTTTTTGCCTGTCACACACACACATGCAGCCGCCACATGATGGTTTGATGTCGGCACGCAGCGGCAGACAGTAACATCTCACACACACAACAACATGTCGTCGGTGAGGAAGTTCTTCAGTGTGAGTGAAGAACACATAAAGCTGCAATTTGTCAAAACTGCAAGTCTAAAATAAGCCGTGGAGGAACAACCTTCAAACATTTGGAACGACTGACTTAATCAGACACTTATTAGTAATTCATTCCCATGCATGCTGCTCAGAGTGATCATGGTGTATTTTTCCAGTAAAAAATGATGTATTTATTTATCATTTATTTAATGATTATTGGGCGATGGTAAATTATAACACTTTCATGACGCTTTCAAATTTAATCTTGTAAAATGGATTTTTTGGTGAGAAACTTGAATAAATCCAGTTGATAAATCCAGGAGATGTTTTCACAGCAATATAAAACCCATAACAGAGCAGCGTCTGATATATAATTAGAACTACTAAAGCCAAGATATCTTTTAATCAAAGCAAATATAAACAACTTATTTCCTTATCGTTCTAATTGTGTTTTAATGCAAATAACCACTATAGATGACAATAAAGTAAAAGGATGACATTTAGAATTTTTGACTGTTGAAATGCAGCACAACATGGAAGTGAAAGCAGCGCTCTGTTTATTTAAATATGAAATTGCAAGAAAATATTTTATCCCTAAAATCTCTGAATAATTGTGATAAATAATCGTGATCTCAATATTGATCAAAAATAATTGTGATTAGCATTTTGGCCATACTCGTGCAGCCCTAATCTGACCTTTTCTGCACTTCAAGGTTTCTATGGTGCATCCATCAACTAAGAACATTAATGTTCTGAATAGGACATCACAGATAAATCCATGGCCGTTTGAGCTACTCAAGAAAAAGATAAGAAAAAATGGTTTCAACTGACACAAGAAAAGAAGATGTAGAGTACATATAGAATACCATGAAATATGAGTCAACTACAGAAAGCATCTGATCAGTAACTTAGGCCTGTTATTGTCTGTCTGGTACTGACAGTTCACTGCTGTGTGTATGCTTTCACCGCCTATGATCAAAGATTAAGACCAGTTTAATATACCAGACAGAAGGCAGAGCTTATGCTTCTGCTGCAGTGAACAACTTAAAAGTGCTGCCAGTAGCCAAAGAAAACTAACAACCTCAGCCAACAACAACACACACACTCTGGCCATTATTTCTCTAGTTTTTACTGTCATGACAATTTTTGTGTTAAGTATGCAATTGTGTTTGTCACTACAGATCTTTGCATCCCCCCCCGTCTACTGGTGGCACATCTCTTAAACATGCACTTAAAGGATTTATAGAAGCAAAACCACAAATGGAGCATTTTTTTTTGTGCTGCAACAAAGGATTATTTTCATCATCAATCCATTTTTTTTTTTTTCAAAGGATTTATAAAAATGTCCAAAAGTAGCGAATAACACCCATTATGAGTTCCCAGAGGGCAAGGTTAAATCTTAAAATTGTTTTCAGGCCAACAGTCCAAAAACCAAAGATATTCAAATCACAATGAAAGAAAATAGAGTTCTATTATTTATGCTTGTCATACAAACAATGTGTGCCTGTTAGTATAAAGTCTATCCACGCATACCCCCGCTCAAAACTGTGGGTTTCCTGACTATATTCAATTAATTCTGGATAATCACCACTTATTAATGCCTTAAAACCAAATACTGCTAAAGAAGACAACATTAAAGCCATAAAACTGTGGGTAGGATGAAATCTTAGCAGCTTCTACCGACCCATAAAACAAGCCACCCACCGTTCACCCGGCAGGTTACAGAAGCTCCTGTTAAAACACTCGTTGAGGTTTTTTTGCCGGGCAGATCGTTGTGACCATTGCTCCGGTGTCAGGAGTTAGTTAAATATGGGATCTAAATACGTGGGAGGCGTTCGGGGTACAATATAAATGCAAATGGCTCTGTACTATCCATCAAACAATTAGCAGTGTGCTGAGAATTGCTATTCAGTGCTGCTGCATATAAATCTCGCCTTCTCTCCGCACACAGCCCTGTTTTCCATGATAATTAACCGCTCGCTGCTCTTTACACGTCACAGATTTTCCGTGCAAAATCCAAGACTGAACGCTCGCTAACATTCTGAGGCAACACGGAAAACAGACAAAGTAACACACATGCACAATGTTTGGCAAATCCCTTGGAGTATAATCTAAAATGATTACAGATTACTTGTCTGTGAAATCACTTAATTACTTAGTATTATTACTAATTGCTATCACTAAGATTGAGACATAATGTGTTACTGATTAGTGATGACATTTTTAGACAAACGACTGCTGATGTACCGTACATGAGCTGAATATTTTTTGGAGGACTGTAGCATTTCAGTTCAGGGAGACAAAATTGTTGATATACCATCAATGTTAATAAGCATGTTAGGGATGCAGTGATACCGTTACCAGATCGGATATCGGGCCGATACTGACTCTAATAGCTTGATCGGGTATCAGTGACAATGGGGCCGATCTATTCATGTCAATTCTGTGTTTATATATTCTAAACATTATAAACTGTAATTTTAATTTGTTTAAGTTTCCACCAATTTGTTGCTGCAATAAAAAGTTTACTCTTATATTGTAATTCTTGTTATTTTTGAAGTTTTTTACCAAGTTGCTGTTGTACGATTTATCATTTGAATAATAAATAACAATTCAGTCAATTTATATCTACGTATTTATTGGTTACATTTTGTTTTACGTTTTAAGTTAGGAAATCAATGTTTAAGTCAAGCTTAACGTTGCCTTACACATAAAAGAATAATCCCAGCCACTTCCACACGATACCCAAAACCCAGGTATCGCTATCGACTGAAAAAGTTAGCATATAAGTGTTAACATTATTTAATAAATCCAACCCAAATCACGATTAAGTATGCAAAACATGTAAGGGTATTTCTTCTACAGCATGTAGAAGAAATCAGATGACAAACTTCAAAAAAAATATATTTTGGTTTGGTATCTTTCTGTTTTTTTATTATCTAACCTGGTCACGTAGTCAAAGGATTAATGACAGTTAGCTCACAACACTGCAGACAAACATCTACACACAAAAGCAGCCTGTAGCGCAACAGAGAGGAAATTTGGGCAGATATCAAGAACATTGTCTACAGGGTCTATTGAGAGCAAGGAAAGCTCCACACAGGCACCACTTACTTCTTTTCTGGAAATCTTTCACATGCCTGGGCTCTATAGAAAAGCCTCCTCGGTCAACAGAAAGGTGTGTTTTCAACCGGGGGAAAAAAAGACTTGGGGAGAGGGGGTGGGGGGCTGAATAGCTTGCCAAACAGATCTGAATTCTGTAGTGCTAATGCAGGCTGCAGAGGAGAGGGGGGGGGGGCATCTCAGCAGCCGCCTCCTTCCGGGATCAAAAGCGAGCCCCGCCAGCGAATAAAACAGAATGCGTAAAAGCCTTAACATAAACAAGAGTAGCCTGGGACCGCTGCTGCAGCACGCTCCCTGCTACTAATCACTCTAAGCAATTCAAGGTTTAGTCCTGACAGAGGGAGCAGGCTGTGGAATAATGCCTTTAAACCCGCCCGGTAAATAACAGGGAGAAGCAGTCTATTTATTCACGTTCTGCATTGATGTACGTCCCCGACCTTGGTCAAATACAGCAAAATGTTAGCAGCGCTATGTCAGGCTGAAGCGACCACTTATCAATATCGCTGCTATGACCACAATGAAATACATTTGTGTGCTTTGCTGGCTGCTTGCCACTGCAGTATGAAGGCTGACATGTGAGGAATGATCCCAATGTAACATATACCAAACTGGATTAAGGGAAATAAGTAATCTGGACTCATAAAGTTCACTATAAGTACTGATGAACAACTGAGACAACAAATTAATGTGAGGTTCATGCAGGTTTTAAAAGAGGACCTCTCCACTAGGCTGAAGTGCGTCTGTTCCCAAGCATAGCTGGTGAGTGCAGGGGTCACTCTAGTGGTGACCCGTGTCTCTCATTAGTCTACAATAAATGCTCACATTATCCTGCAAAGGCTAGACCTGAGTTTGATTTATAGTTGGGCCCGCGGTGAAACTAAACCTAATACCAGCTCAGCAATAATCAACTTACTGTAAACTTGCTACTGTCAAACTTACTGTTACAAATGTTTGAGGTTTGCATCTGTAGCCCGAGGAGAGTCTATGGGACTGAGATGCTGTAAATAAATGATGCTCTGAACAAAAATATATTTTTACGTGCTGTTCCCGAGCCCTGAGGTTTGGTTCACTGGAATTACAAAAACACATTTTCTCACTGTATGTAAATTGTGTCAGTTTCATATGCCATGTTTTCAAATATCTGCCTTTGAGATTTCAGTCACTACACCCCTAATACAATGGAGGTGAATGGAATTTAGTTTCTGGTGCTCAGGCACAGCATTGAAAAAAATCCATTTAAAAATAATGAATAGCAACATCTTTATCGACAGACCTTGGTGTCAACATTGGAACTACCTTCTACCTTAGTTACGGTCCCTGAGAATTGCCGACAACAAGGTCAGTCACACGGACAGATCCACAGACAAAAATCCATTTACCTCCACTGTATTTGGGGCGGAGGCAGAAATCATATCTCAGGGTCTTTCCAGATAAAAAAATCTGTATCGCTAGAAACCGTTAGAGGTAAGTACAATAATACAACCCCCGAAACATAGAGTGGTGAGGATAAGAACAGACAATCAAACATTATTACAGCCAATGCGTTGACAGCACATAGATTGCTTTGCACTCTCTCACATACTTCATGTTGACCTTTGCTCCAAGACCAGCCTGCATGCCTCAGTCTCCTCTTAACAGTGCTTGGACCACACACTACTCTAGCTAATCATCAGACCTAGATCTTTCAGGTGACATTATAAGCTTTCTGGGAGCTATATTGGAGGTCCTCCACTATTTGGCAACAGTGGCTCGGAACAGCTGATGATATTCATAAATGTATGGCTTTGCCATTTGAACAGATTTCAGCAGAGACGGTTAATTAAGACTTATTTTGGACTGTGTTAGCTGAGAGCTGCTCTCATTTTGTCTTGTTATCATCACTGAAAAACAGTCAGTTTGCAGTTGTACGTAGATCACTCAGGAACTCAATTTGATAACTATTCAATTTTGGTAGCCGGTCAAATAACCGTCACTGTCTTACTGTAAAAATGATTTGTATACTAGTGGTTCCACATTATAGCCAGTAGTTACAGTTAACATTATTCTATGCTTTTGCTAAATTGTCCTGCTGGCAGGTTCATTTCATGTTTATTTGTTAGGGATAAAAACAATATACATAGAGAACTGCACAACAATTATCCAATGCAATGTATCACATCTCGGGATGCACCGATACCGATACCGATACCGATACTGATACGGATACCGGATCGGATATCAGGCTAGACTCAAAGTTAACAAAGTTAAGAAAGCAATGCTAAAGTTAAGCCTGATGTTTCCTTACACATAAAAAAATGATCCCAGTCACTTCTACACAGTGAGGCAGTTCTTGGCTCATCCCTCATCACAGCATTATACTGTATATAGCTATACTGCTTATTACCGATGCCCATCCCTAGAAAGGTTAGTGAGCTCAAACCTGTGTGGCTTGTGTTTTACTTTGTCTCAACGTTTCTGAATGGATGTAAATCCACACCAAAAAAATCATATTTTCCAGATATCTTTCTTCTTACTGTAGCTTACATTTTTCAACATAATTGTTCACAGATAATTCACTGACAAATCTTCATGATAGCACAAACTGTTCTTCCTGGATTATATAAGCACATTGTATTTGAATGTACTGTAATGTTGACAATTCCATTTGGCTTAGCATCTAAAAGAGCCGGGACACAGGGAACGTCAGGAGCGCATGGCGGCTGCGTTACCTGTTGTTTTTTATTTCTGCATCCATGTTAACAGGTTAGAGCATCTCAGCTGCGTCTCTTCTAAAGAATGTACGTGTGCAGCGTACGGTTCACAGCAACAACAGTTGCAGTGAAAGTAATCTATTGACTAGTATATTGACATCATATCAGCTACATTACTACACTTTCAATGTCTAGACATCTGTAGAATAATAAATGCCCTCAAGCGTTTTTTTCTGTCTACAGATATCCTTCATTTGTTAACACAAGGTGTTAGTGCCAGACAGTGTTGTAGAACATGCAGTGACTTGGAGAGCTCCATGAATGAATATAGTAGGGGTTTTAATTGTGGATTATTACTATTATTTACAAATTACCACACGTTTCTTAACCTTTCTCTGTCTAAAATAAATATAAATGATATTTATAATGAAATGAAATGGCCATTGTGAAAGGCAAACTCTATGTAGATAGAAAGGGCTGACAGCAGCAGCTGTAGCAGCAGAAACGCATCAGACACGCAGCTGAAATGCAGCTTGTGTGAACACCCGACGCGTGAATCACGCAGCCGCCACGCGCTTCTGATGTTCCCTGTGTGGATGAGGCATAGTGCTTCATATACCAATGGCTCTATGAAATGACATTTGCCTTGGTCTCATTATAACATAACTGTATTGTACAGACCTGTTTTGTATTGGCCTCAAGTATATTCATGCAATTGATGTCACCACTTAACAGAGGATGCAAAATGAGGTGAAAGCTAATGTTTATTGTTTTTTGTTCCCCCAGCACTTTATTAGTTTTCCATTCAACCCTGAGAGAAGGCTACCCAGGTAATTTAGAAGACTCTGAAGTGTACTAAAGGTACAGAAATTAAAGCAGGTAACTCCCATCATGCTGTTGTCATTGTATTCAAATACTAAAAACGTCTTTGGTTTCTTGGAAAATGCAATATTTACTAAATGAGTCAGTGATGTTATCACACCTTAATGCCACTAATGGTCCTGCAGTTTATTGGATCCAAACATGGTGCATGAATAATGAATAGTAGAGTAACACAGTGATGTAAGTGTGAATTCCACTAATTCTGTTTAAATGAATGCATTTACTTATAAAACATTAAGGAAACAGGCATCTGTTCAAAGAAAGATAAATCATGGAATAATCCAAATAGAGATGGCGTCAATCACTGTGCTGCACACACGATTGAATGGAGGATTAACAATGAGAGAAAAGAAGAGAAAAAGACTAAAAAGCTTCACCAAATCAAACAGATACAGCGCAGTAAATCCAGACAGTGTCTAGACTAGAGTCAAGCCAGATTTCAGTTGACTCATGGCATCAGAATTTGTCTCAAATGTGTCTCAAGTGTCCCTGTCTAATATGCAAACAACCATATAAATCACTTCGATTTTCTGTAGGCCAGAAAGAACTGACAACAGATGAAGTCTGTACTCATAATGCACAACAGTACAGCACAAATGTAGCTCCAACATATTGAATATGAGTGTTTCCTCAAAGCCGTGTAGGTGCAGTCACACCTGTATCTAGAGCTGTCCACTTGTAATCAGATCACCTAATGCACGCTTTTCATCCATGAATCCCACCATCGAGCTGCCCGGTGGAAATACCCCACTCTGCTTCTGTCCCTGTGTGCCATCTTATCAAGACCAGGGCAATACATGGCAACTGTGTAGCTGTGAGTGGAAGAACTCCCCTCAAAGAGACTGTGAGATCGTACTGTGGTACTGCCGGATACCAATTACAATTCACTCACAATGGGGGTCCTGAGATTTCCTCATATGTAATTCTGTAGGCCCAGAGTAAGGAAGTGCACTGCAAAGATCACAGACTTAGTAAGGTCTACCAATCATCAATCAACGCTGTCATAGGCAGGAGATTCTACCTCAGGAGAGAACTAGCCATCTCCTTTCAACTTTCCTTCTCTTATATATCCTTGCTGGATTTTCCTGGGACATTTGGCAATTATGTGCATCACGCAGAGACTGTATATAAGAAGGGGACGTAGTCACCGTGACGTCACCCATTGGTTCGTGGACTGCCGCAAGAGGGTGGAGTTAAGTACTAGTAAACACGGCGACATTTTTAAGCAACCGAAATATTACAATTAACTTTCGTGAACTGCAAAACGCACTGTGAAAGGGGTTAAAGTCGTAAGACGAAAACACGGACAACTCCCAGACCGGACAACGTGGTGGTAGCGACCTGTCAATCACAAGGTAGCCCCGCCTTAAAGCATCCCCTGCTTTATGGTCTAATTGACTCTAAATGGGACCATAATTTACTAAATGAACATCATGCTGTATTGAAGACTTGAAACTAGCGATTGAGACCATAAACTCATGTTTACAATGTTTACTGAGGTAATAAATCAAGTGAGAAGTAGGCTAATTGTCTCATAGACTTCTATACAATATGACTTCTTTTTGCAATCAGAGGAGTCGCCCCCTGCTGGCTGTTAGAAAGAATGCAAGTTTAAGGCACTTTCGCATTGGCTTCACTTTTCAGACCCGAGGGTTGCCCACTGGTATCACATCATATGTATAGTAGTATATATTAGCTGTTGAGTTTACAATTTAATTTGAAATTTAATTTCTGCCAGGTTTGGCTGTTGTCCATCAAGCCACAATGTGTGAACTGATCTGAGATGCAGGAAACACAATGATTTATTGATTAAGATACAGAGTATATACAGTATACACAAACAAATGAAAAGAACATAATCACACACACACACCTACCCCTGATCAAAGTGGACTACCAAACAGTGAGAAGCACTGTATTTGTTTCGAGCATCAATCAATCCCATAAACTGAACTAATTAGGTTTCCCCACCACAGCAATAATATGGATCTTAGCTTGGCTTTGCAAAATGAATCAGCTAACATGGCTGGCTTGAGACGATATGAACATGAGGACCATGTGATAAACCGATGCACGACAAGCAGCGAGCACAACTCTGCTGTTAGAGACAATAAAACCGGTGGCTGTTCAATATCAACAGTAAAAAATCAGCACACACAGCAAAGCTAGACGGAGGGTTCCTGCATGGTAATGATCTTACTCTAAGTGCCTAACTGAGTCATCTCCGCAAGCCCTGCTTTGACAACCACACACCTCCCACATCTCCCATCTCAGCAGCCTCTGGGTGGGGCTAATCACTCTGAAGCTTCATCATCGATTGGACGACAGCTCTGGCTGTAAAGATGCTATGTCTAGAAGGCGTGGCTGCTGCAGTGGCCCACTGTAAACACACTGTGCTTGTTTTTTACAGCTGAAAACGGAGCATCACAACATCACATAATAAAAAAAAAAGCCCTTCTCGTAGAGCACACAGAATGAAATTAATTTTGCTATCCTTTCAGTGCTGCAGTACAGACAAGAATCCTGAGAGGATTTTCACGGGGCACTGAGAGTTGATGTATGCTGATTTGCCCCTAACTGATTATGACATGAAATGGCTGACGGGTAGCTTGGCAGTGCTGCGTTGACCTGCACAATCCCCCCTCCTCTGCCTCTAAGGCACCAGAGGTCTGCACTCTCTGATCCCAATGGCTGAACATTAGACAGTGCTGAGGCTTACGCACAAACGCCTGTGCAATTTATTTTTTTCGGCTTATCGACTACCAGTCTTTAATGCAGCTTTTATCCCCCCGCGGAAAGCCCCATGTTACATGTTATGAAAACACACAACGAAACAAAATCACGGATACGTGTTGTCTTTCTTTTCCTGTCATCTTGATTGTTGATGCGTACGAGGGAAATGCCCTTTCATCTATCAGGGCAGGGCACTGCATCCTCCTATGTATAAATTTAATTCTCCAAGTAAATTAGGATTGATCACCACAGCTCTAGGCCACAATCAGCATCCATGATCTAATCAGGGCCCGGCCCTAGACAGAAAAGGATACTTCCATAAATAAAAACCATATGAGAGCCAGCAAGTGCCCATAACACTGGGGGGGGAAATCTGATTACCCTCTCCCTCTCCACAGGTGTGCTTTTAGCCTCCTACCTTCAAAGACCGCCAGTCCGATATAATGCCACACTATGTGCGCTGTTGTTTTCCTGCACTAAGGGGTTTTACATCATACTTGCATCAGCGGATGTGAGCAACGAATGTTGGAGCCACTGCTAAGCAGGCGATGCCCACGGAA
>CAKALG010037979.1:0-10979 GCA_916700815.1 Helicolenus hilgendorfi | reverse complement strand
TCTCAGGGTAAACAGTGTTTCGCCTGTTGAACTCGATAATCAACTGTTTTTCTCTTAGCGCGCACACACACACACACACACACACACACACATGCGCACACACACAAAAAAACAAACACACACTGGCACACACAAACAGTCACACACACACACACACACACACTCCCAGGCCTATATAAGTCAGATAATGATGTGTTTTGGAGGCATTAGGGACAGCGGAGCAGAACCGAATGCCTCCAAACATGGGAAACAAACAAATTACTACTGTGTGTGTGTGTGTGTGTGTGTGCGTGTGCGCATGTGTGTGTGTGTGATTGCTAGGAGCAGTGTGCGAGTGCTGTATGAAAAAGCGATTCTTTGCTTCAATCTCTGATCGTGTTACAGAGATAGATGCTATGTGACTTGACTATGTGACTCTTTCACACACACACACACATACACACACACACACACACACACACACACTGTGGTCTGTCATGTTAGTGTGTATCATTGGAAGTGACAGGCTGTGTGTGTAATGACAAGCTAGCGGTGGATATATAAGAGTATAAATGTGTGTGATAACGTTCTTAATTCTCCCGCATGACCTCCTGTGTCGTTAACGCCAGAGATGCTCATTGGCCCGTTAGTGCGCTCTGTGGATGCTCATTGGTCCAGAAGCATCTTCCACTGATGCTCATTGGGTATTTTCATCGGTGTAGGTCGGGGTACTGCTCATTCACCAGGATAACCATTGCTTTCATTAAAGCGTGCTCTGTTAAAAAGAATATTTCTGCAATGTTTCTGCTTTATTTGGCAGTGGAGTGCAGATAAGTAGGGATCAGCGTGAAGAGCCAAATGTGAACTCACGATGTTGCAACCATGAGACCAAGCTGTCAAACTAGGACATGTAGTTCTCAAAATGATTCAGCAGTGGCATAGCCTGTTTCTCGCCCTCAAATGTTTTCAGAAAATAGATTTTTGGTGGATTGTTTAGACGGAATAAACAGAACGTTTACGAGCAGAGAACCAGGGACCAATCAGGTGCATTCTACGATTGTGTACGTCGTGAACACGATTCTTAGTTTCAGGTGATTATACACTAATGAAGACGTACCATTTGCTCTGAGCACTTAAAGGACTTCTTGTTTATGTTGGGTTGAAATGTTGAGTTTCAGCGTTCATTTGTGACCTTGGGAACAGCAGTGGACAAAATGATCTCACCTCAAGGTGCATTTAGTAGCCCAGATGTTCTGGAGCTTTTGTCAACTTATCACATGATCTTCATCAGCAGATGGAGTTTGCTCAGAGTTTCAGTTTAATCTGATCTTTTAATTGTACTGATTTTAAAGTGGCATAGAATTGTGCTAATTGTAAAGCAGCATCAGAGACAAGTTCTTATTATTTTAAGGTCCATTAGATTATTAGTTTCTCATGTTTCAACTGTTGTTTTAGAGCCGCTTTGACAAGAAGATTCTGAGAAACATTGCAGTGTATTTTAACTTTTCCAGCAGTAAACTGGTCAGAAGTAAAGCTGTTTAATATTCAAAGGAAATATCATCCATCAGCAACTTTGTCAGCCTTCAAAAGCAGTCGCATCCTCACCTCCTTGTATCCATCTTGTACCCAGATTTACTAACAGATTCACCGTCGGATAAAACAAGAAATGCTCATCATTGGGAGAAATCGAGCGACAGAGATGGAGAGAGATAGAAAGAGAGAGAGAGAGAGAGAGTACTGGGAGGTTGAAGCAGGGATATAAAGGGGATGATGGATGAACATGGAAAGAGGAGACACATCCTTTGCCGACAGCTGATGAAAGAAAGCTCAGAATATGTTGAAGCTTGACAGACACACACAAACACACGGCTCAGCTAGTGTTACATTTCATCCCAACTCCTTCTCCAACTCTGCCTCTACCTCCCCCAACTTTCTCTTACCATTTTTCTTGTCTCTCTTGTCTTCTATATTGAAGTAATACAAAATACAGGTGCAAACCTGAGGCAGTGTTTAGAAAACTGCTCCAGTTTCACCTTGGATATAGAGGTTGACACCTCAGAGTTGGGATGATTTAAATCTTAACTCTTAAAAGTGTTTCTGTAAACGACTTCTGTGGAAGCAAATCCTCCCTTTTTCTGCCAAATACACAAGAGGAGCATCAGTTTTTTTTACCGAGCCGCTGAGCTGTGACTTATGAGAGAGACAAATGTGTGTAGAGGAGTTTGTGTATGATGCCACTCCTTATCTAGTCCTGATTGCATGAGATGGATTTCCCCTCCCATTTCCTCACTGTCTTCTCCCCCTCCCTCCATCGTCTGTTTTTTTCACTTACATGGCTGAAAACGTGTCTTTTACATCAATCACAGTGGATTTGTTCCAGTTTTCCTCAACCAAATAATTTGGTGTCACACACATTTGTGTTCCTGGAAAGTGCGCGCTAAGCTCCACACAACAATCCCGTGGCTCGGAGAAAAAAAAAAAAATTCATTACACCTGGTTTTTCATTTCCAGTAATACAACATAACTGATCATTGCAATCCTGATTCACTGATGTTTTCATTACAAAAGCATAATTAACATCAAATAAAATATACCACGTAGTGCATGGGTGTTGAAATTAAGACCGTATTTCTTGTCAACATTGTTGCTTTCTGCTGCCTTTTGCTGGAGAGCATGAAAGTTATTAACAGTTCACGATAACTGTCAAAACGTGTGAAGTAATATATTAATAACAACGTGTAAAAGAGTCCAGTTTTGTGACATAAATCAACCGTTGCGCTGTAACATAATCACTCTAATTTTCTGATAAATCCAACCTGTTTAGGGCAGTGTGGGGAGGCTGATGGTGTTGTTTTTACAAGAATGTGAACGTAGTCTCCTTGACATCACTAATTTGTTTGTCGACTGCACTTTTGAAGCCTAGAGTTTGGCATTTTGGCCGTCGCCATCTTGGTTTTTTGCAACCAGAAGTGACACGAGAGGGTGGAGCTAAGCACAACCGAATACTGAATCAGACGTTCTTAGCTGAACAAAATGTTACAATTAACTTTCATGAACTTAAAACACACCGTCAAAGAGTTAAAGTTCAAAAACACGGACAATTCCCAGACTGGACAACAACCTGTCAATCACAAGGTAGCCACGTCCTAAAGCATCCCCTGCTTTATGGTCTATTTGACTCTAAATGGGACCATAATTTACTAAATGAACATCATGCCGTATTGAAGAAGACTTGAAACTATGGATTGAGACCATAAACTCATGTTTACAATGTTTACTGAGGTAATAAATCAAGTGAGAAGTAGGCTCATTTTCTCATTGACTTCTATACAATCAGACTTCTTTCTGCAACCAGAGGAGTCGCCCCCTGCTGGCTGTTAGAAAGAACGACAGTTTAAGACACTTCCACATAGGCCTCACTTTTCAGACCCTGAGGTTGCCCACTGCATTGAATATAGGGTGTCATTTTTCCAGTGTTTTTGTTACTTTAAGTCTGATACACAGCAAGGTGCTGGAGTTGACTTTCAAGAGTCAGCGAGCCGTGGGAGTGCAGAACAATAATTGATCGTCTCTAAGAGGCTGGAAGCAAATGAGTGAGCCGCTCTTAGTCATCTTCCTGGATGAGTTGTGCATACAGAGTTACAGTCCGTCTAACCTCCTCTCCTCTGCCATCAGCAGGGACTATTATCATGTCACAGTCCTGCACACAACCGCCTCAAAATTCAACAATGTTGCTTTGTCCTTCTGTTTTTCAAGTGGCACAGATATGCTTCTGTACTGTTTCTACTGCAGTATTTGTAAAAAAAAAAAAAACTACAGCATGTAAAAAAGTCTGTTTTCTATAAAATGTAATGCAATGAAACGTCTGTTATTTGAACCATATGTACATAATATTCAGACCGTAACCTTAACCATTTGTTTTACCCAATCTTAATCAAATCATCTTGACCCAAACCTCACCAAAAGTACATGAGGGAAAATGGTATGTGTATGCACATGTGTCTATGGGCCTAATCAAGACCACCATCAGCCCTCCATCCCCATACTCTTAAGGCAGTAAAGTGAAAAGGCCTCATCAAGTGACAGTCTGTAACCCCAAACTTCATCTGAGGGCAAACCCCATGGAGAGCGACCAGCTGACAACCGACCCGCCTCCTCCACTCAGGGTTCATACCCCCTGACTGACCCCCAACCAAACACACTACAAACAACCAAAGAGGACCCCTTAGCCCTGGGTTGTTCTAGTCTAAAGCAAATGCCTTCACTTCTACCGTGAACAAGCAGGACCCTCCCACAGCTGCCGAAACATTCTCCCAGTCTGCAGAGCAATACCAAGTCAACGTTCAACCAACCACCTAACCACCAAGAAAAAAAAAGTTTCAGGGAGCACACTGTCTGATACAAGTGGCTCCTACCCACTCATAGGAGGCGAAAAGCATTTCAGAAGCTCAAGAACCTGCAGAAGGAACCCAAAACTACACGTTTTTGTTCATTTTTGAGTCTATGATTTTTATCATGAACACTGATTTCACAAGCCATAGACTGTTTGGCTCATCCGAATCAGAGTGAAATTGATGCTTGTGGATCGTTTTCTATTTAGTCTAGTTTGGTTTCACTGTGCACTAATTAAAGCAGACCAAATTAAAAAATGTATTTGCTCAAGGGCGTGAAGAGAAGAAGAAAAGAAATTATCTTTTTCGTCTAGAGCTGCCACTTCTATGCAGGGAATCACGGACTTTGATATATTGCTCTCAATGTTTTTTCACTTTGACTCCGCACTGATCGACTGCACATTAATTACTCGAATTACTTTATAAAAGTCACTATTTTTGTGGACTTCATTTAGCATATTCTATGTTCTCTTCGGCCCAGATGTCAAGCAAACATCAGACATCTGCAGAAGTCGTTTACCCGTGTCCATCTCAACAAATGCCTGCACAGGCAGCCTGCATTTGAGTTCGCTTGAAAATGGTCCGAGACCACTTCTCGCAAGTGGTCTCGGACCATTTGTTTTGTTCTGCACCAGAGTATGATTACTGCATTTGCAACTGTCCAAACAAACTGCACCAGAGTTCAATTAAAACTCACTAAATGTTGGCTTGTGAAAGCGCCCTTAAATGTGCAGTGTGTAGGATTTGGTGACATCTAGCGGTGAGGTTGCAAATTAAAAACCTGCCATGTGCCAAACGTGCAGGAGAACTATGGTGGACGGCGAGAAAACGTGAAAGCGCAAATGTCCCTTTCTAGAGCCAGTGTTTGGTTTGTCCGTTTTGGGCTACTGTAGAAACATGGCGGCCGGCTCCCTGAAAAGGACCCACTTCGTATGTGGGTTTAGATCGATTGGGAACTCGAGCCCAGAACTATCACTGTAAGATCTTGCAACTAAGATGCGTAAACACCCACTATCCTGGGCATGTTTACATTCCCATGTTGGTTGACCAATGCCGCCTACAACTCCCTTCGAAGAGCAATCCTGGCTGAAATGGGTAGCAATAAAACCCCACGGACACCATGTCCCTTTAGACCAGGAGGAAGTCTGAATGCACAGATTGCCTCAAGGGTCCTGCACCTATCTCCCAGCAACAGGCACAAACTAAAAAGCTATTCTGCACAGAAGCTCTCCTCGAAGATATAGCACCAAACAAGAAAGTGCACGGACACGCCCGGGTACTAAGACTGGATCTCGCTACTTTTTCGACAAGGACTTTCCTTTCTCTTTCGCCAACATATATCACTCCCAGACACAGAGGGTCAGTTTGGTTGTATGATGTTCAGCATTACTCCGTCTATTGGTCCATCTGGATCCAATCTGACCCTACTGCTAGGAACAACAACAGTCTGCCTGTGTGTGTGTGTGTGTGTGTGTGTGTGTGTGTAACCGGTAGATAAACAAAGTGAAAACTCCTGATACCAATTGCACTCAACCAGAGGTATCAGAAAGGCCACCCCGGTGTGTGTGTGTGTGTGTTTGTATTTCCAAGTTTCTGTGTGTGTGTCTTTGTTTCGCTGGGTATTTGTGTGTGTTTCTGTGTATACCTGTGTGTGTGTGTGTGTCATTTTAGGAGAGTTTGTTTTCTGAAGCTTTTGTGACAATCTGGTTTTCATTTCCTGAAGGATGATTTCCTTTGTCCCCCCCCTCTCTCTCTCTGCCCAATCTCCTGAAGAGAGCGTCGGTTGCTTTTGTACTCTAAAAATTGACAGCAAACAGGCGTACGGATGCAGATTGTCAAACACATTTCTCTGAAGAAACTAGCATGTGGTCGGCACAAAAGGAAGTTGCATACTAATGGCTTTCAATTTCAGTAATGCCATTACTTCCTGCAATCAGTAAGTTTGAGTCGAGCTTTTCTTCTACACCTCCAACGTTTCTCCTCAACGTGGGAATCCAAACAATGTTTCTGTTCCTTTTGTTGCGTTAAATCAAATTATCAAAGCGATAAGAATACGTCCAGGAAGCTTGTAATTTGCCATGTTAGAGGACAACTATGCTGTTGTGATTTAACTTTTGGATTATTCACTTTCAGCATTATGTGTCGATGGACAAAGACGTGTTAAATTGAGCTTCAGTGTTCATTGGAAACAGCAGACGAGATGTTAGTGGAGAGCTCAGGATACAAAGGACTGTTACTGAGATTTCCAAGTTGTCAGTAAACATGTCGTCAGCTTCAACCCTGTGAAGCCGGTCAGTAATTTCTGCTACCTATAACAGTGATTTGTGTGAGGTTGCGTAGTTGTGATTGGCAGATTGTGATTGTGAGAGTCAGAGGGAATGCTCTTGTTGTCTTTCTAACAGCAGTTTTAACATTATGTTATATAAAAGTGTATGTACCCCCAAAAAACTAGCTTTGATAAATTCTCTCTGTGGATGTGAGGAAACACTGGGGAATTAAAAAAAAACCTCTTAACAAGAACATGCCAGAATATATTTTCCAACTTGTTTAACACCTTTTTTTTTCTATGAAATGATGTTCCCGGCAGAAAGTCAAACCGCAGCAGAAGTGTGACCTTATTGGAATAACAACAGTATTAAAATGAGGACGGACTAACACTTTCGGTTCGTTAAAATGCTTTGACTTGGTTATTTAAAGTTTTGCAAAAGTCGTGTTACATCAGGGCTCTGGTGGGAACCCTGGAGGAGGACTGAAGTCGATAGTGACTCATTTTCACACCTCTTCTCGCTCCATGCCAAGCCCACTCCTTAGCATAGGCAGCAAATTAAATCTCATAACTTTAACTCACCTTGTCTCCTCTCCTCTCTCATTTCCTCCACTCTTATTTTATCCTTGTTTTGTGTCTCTCTCCTACTATCATGCTACACTTTATCCCATCCTTTGTTTCTCTCTCCTCCTTCATCCTTTTCAATTCTCTTCAAGTATTTCCAGTCTCTAGTTTCTCTCCCTCTCTCCTCCTCTCTCTCTGTGTGTGTCCACTTTATGTTCACTCTAACTGACAAACGATAGCAAAGAGGATGCTAACATGTATGTCACTGAAACTGAAATTTGCATTGCAGCACGCAAAGAAAAACCCTGCAACTACAGCAAGACCTCTTATGCACACAATTGCCTTCTCAAAAACCTATTTATTCCATTATTTTTTTTAGTTTTTTTGAGGGTTTTATATCATTCTATAGCTTCCCAGTGGTGTCACTTATGTATTCAAATCCGAACATTAAAATTTTGATCAAAGTATGTATGTTTCAGCGTCAAAATGCTATTTTCCCAAGCCCTTCTAAAAACGTTTTCCCACGTGACCTGACGTAGGTTTCTGCATGATGATGATGCTACATGTACAGTATATATACATCCTTATAGTCAGTGTATTAACGTTGCGTACAGTAACTTAGATGACGGTCGGCACTCCTAGTTTGGAGAAGCAGACAGGAGTACCGGCACGGAAGCTAAGCAACATACTGCTGTGGACGCCATGTTAGTTCGGATCCAAACGTCACACAATAACACAAACAAACTAACTGATCAATACAGTGGTAGAACAGAAGCTCCTGCGAGGTAAAATGACTGTTTTTGTGAATGGAGTCTGGCCTGGTCTTGAAGACCACAATATAACAGCTTCAGTTCCCGATCGGAAAGGGCTGTCTGATGGCGAGGTAAAGCGGTGAAAATATTCGAAATATAGCGTACACTTAAACTGATATACATTTTTTTAAGGTGGCTAAAATATGTTTTTCTGCTTCTCCTGTCCACGGCTGCTTTACCTCGGCCCTTTGAAGCCGTTATATCACGGTCTTCAAAACCAGACCAGACTCCATTCACAAAACAGTAATTTTACCTCCCAGAACGCAGGACTATACATACAAGCCCACTCCAAATAATCCAAACTAACCCTTTCCAAATATAGCACAGCTAACTTTGACTCAGCTTGTGCTAGCATTCACATTATTCATAACCTAACTGATTAGCTTGCTTTGGTAACCTACGTCACTGCTTTTTGCTAATGGCTGAGTGGGCGTTTTGAAAAAAAAAAACGAACACAGATGCCCTTTAAATATTTTCTCTTTTTTTTCCTTCAGTAAATATTCCTGTTGTGACATGGGATTATTTAGCCTTTTTTTCACCCCTACATAAATTTAAGCTGAATGACTTGAATGAACTAATACGCTCATGGCCTGACAAAATGTTCTTTAATGAAGATTGTGTCAGGTCTTGATTAGGGTTTTAACAGAGAGGATTATGTCTTCTCATTCGGCCCACTGATAGAGTTAATAACAAGCTTATGGAGCTCTCGGGGGGGATCCGACTGATGTCTATTGTAGCCGTGTGGCTGAGTGTTTATTGTTCCTTCGTTTCTACTCCCCATAATTCCCCTCTCTTCTCCTATAATTTCCCACTCCCGCTGTGCTTTTCTGTCGGTCTTTTCTCTTTCCCGTGTTGTATTTCTTTTGTTTCCTATCCCCCAAGGTAGAGATGGGTCACCGGGTTGCCATGACAAAAGCTTTGATTATTGTCCAGGTTGAGTGAACGGAGTCAGAGAAATGAGTTTTCTGAGAAATGTCAATAATTTCAAAGGAAGTAAATTGCTAAACTCAGGTGCGAGAAGTGGATAGAGATGCGTCCACAAAAGTGGTACAAGTTCCATCAGTGAAAAGTGTTCTTGAGAATACACAAGAGAAGCTTTCTCTTCTTCTTCTCTATTCTTACGCCGCTGAGTGCTTACAAACGAGGATAAAACAAAAGCTTTTAATGCAACACCTCTTCAGCACTTACAGACCTAAACCACCACTTCCCAACGTGGACCTCCATGAAAACTTTTTTTTTGTAATTATTGTAATTTAAGCTTCATTCTTGTGAAATCCAGGGTAGATTTACCTCTATCAAAATGTTCAAAAGATATAAACTGGGGAGGGAAATCACTCTTTGGTTCAACTGCTCACAGCTTACAGACATATGCAGCCTGTGACGAGGTGTTAAGGGTTAGAAATGACTGTTTTGTACAACTGTAATGTACTTCCAAATGAAAATTAAATAAATTCATATTTAGAGAGTTTTCTTTAAAGCTTCACAGATCAACATTTTTAAATTAACGAAGGAAAGAAAATTGCAAACAAGGATACAACATTTGAATCAACTCTTTGCACAAACTGCTGAATTAAAGCACTTATAGACCGAAACCTTTTGTTGTTTTTATCTAGATTTTATTTAGAAAATATAGATTTTTACCCAACTGCTATACTACCCATAGAACCCATTTTCATTCAGGTCACCCCTTTGAAAATGGCCATGCCAGTTTTTCCTCTCCAAAATTTAGCGCAAGTTTGGAGCGTTATTTAACCTCCTTTGCAGAAAGCTAGCATGACATGGTTGGTACCAATGGATTCCTTAGGTTTTACTAGTTTCATAAACTGAGCCTGCTGCAACCTATATAACCACAAGTTGAGTTAATGCATTAAAGAAATTTGTGGCGTTCAAACAAATTGAGGTTATTATTGCATTAACTTTGACAGCCCTATTTTCAACTTGCTGTTTTATGGCCTGTAACTTTACTGTTTTGATTGAGTCTCACCACTCTCATCAACCTAATTTCCAGCTGCAGCAAGCAGCTGTTTCCAACAAAAAAGCTCTAAAAACAATCCGTACACTACCCGTCCAGCATCAAGCAGCGGACAACGGACAAAGTTTGCAACTATCTGGTGAATATAGTGAAGCATTTAGCAGTTAAAGAGCCAGATATTTCTTTTAGGAGTTGGTGGAGACCAAAACGGAGCTAAAAGGAGAGTGAATATTGGACTTAAATTCACCAGGTGACCAAAAACAGAACTCCAACTTAATGCTAATGTTGTTCTGTGTGTACTGAACATGGAAAAAGCCAGGAGTTGCTAACACATTTGCCATATCAATGATGATATGTCACCGTATGTTGTATTCACCGCCCCAAAGTGGCCAAAAAAATCAACAAACCCAGTTTTCATTTCAGCTGTAAAGACTTTTAATAAGCATACAGGTATATATACTTATATTTGCTGTAATATAAATATATATTTCGAAAATTGATTTGGCTTGAGGAGTTCACATGTCATATTATGTCCAATGTTTAGTGTTTCACAAACACTGCAGCTCTGGTAAGTCTCTGTAAAACGTCTTCTTCTTCTGTGGTGTCTTTTGCTTTCATCATTCTGCTATTTTGTTGCAGTGGAACAAACCTGAGTTTCCTTCCGTATAAGAGAGTTAAGTGTGAATGCAGCGTCCGTGCCAGAGTGCAGATGAGCTAATAGCGCAGGAGGTCGAGCAGCGCCAGCGTCTGATGTGTGTAGGCTGTGTAGTGTGGGTTTAAACTATGATTTTACTGTCTTCTGGAGTCCAAATCAGCAAATGGGGTTAGATGGAGAATAAGTGTTAGTCAATAAAACGTCCACCCGAGTACACCTCCGTGTCCGCTACAGTGTGTATGTGTGTGTGTGTGTATTTTCAGTCAGCTGTGAAATGGGTGATTCCTCCTCCCGGTTTAAGAACTGAGAGTAATGATGTAGAATGGAAGAGGTTTATAGA
>CAKALG010037978.1:0-13537 GCA_916700815.1 Helicolenus hilgendorfi | reverse complement strand
TGCATTTTGCAATAAACAAGCATTAAATAGTATCTTCGTTAATTAAAAAGCAACAATATACCTAATAATAGCCTAACAATAAAGATTATTTGTAAAGCACTAAAATCAGGATAAATTAAGTAATTTGCAAAGAAAATACTGCATATCACTGTTGAGCCAACCATTATCACTGCGGGGGGGGAAATTCCTTCACCGCGACAGCCCTACATATAGTGCACCGGCTATTATGGGGTGATGTTGAAACTCGGAGAAAAACAGGGCAGTTTGCAGCTCACCACATCATGAGGGGCATTTTAAAATGTCTCAAGCTGGGTAGACTGAACAGGTATTACGGTGCTTTTAACACTTGAGTGTTCACATGCACATTTTATTGCCTCTGTACCAAAGAAGAACTTGTAAGTATGATGGCGTTGGAAGGAAGTGGTTCTTGGAAAAATACAGCTGTGCAGGAAACATGCATAAGCTAACTGTTAACTGAAACTTTGCCATGCAAAAAATAAATATCTTTAGATGATTGACCACTTTTCTTCTCAATCTCTCTCTGTCCTGTCTCCTATATATATTCCATCCCCTACGCCTGAAGAAACCATAATCACAATCAGTGCTAATACTATGCTATACAATGTTCTTTTATTGGATTCTTCAACCTTTTGTTATACTGGCTCTGACTCACTGGGAGGCTAATGAATGCCTTCAGCTTTTCAGTTCTTTACCACTCACCAATAAGCCTTCATCTCTCTCTCTCTCTCTCAGTCCCTCTCTCTCTTTCTCTCATCCATCAAAAGCACCACCATCAGCCAAAACTCCCTCTTTCCAGCTCTCTGTGCTTATGTGTGTGTGTGTCTATGCGCCCATTATGACACATGTATATAAGCCAATCACTTTTGGAAGCAATCACAAATAATTAGCAGACGAAGCGTTCCATTCACACAGACTTCGCCCTCTGACAGGGCTCCACAGGCGGAGCTGCTTATCTTTGAAAATGAGTGCACTGAAATTTTGCATATACATGTTTAGACAATCAAGGTGAGCCTGTTCAACCCTATGGGGCCTGCCCCTATTACAGCTCGCTCGGTGATCACCTTGTTCCTCATCCACTTTTTTTTTTTTTTTTTTTTTAGAAAGGATGACAACATTTTTTGAGAAATTGTGCCAACTTTTCCTGCTCAGTTTGGTTGCTGCGTGCTGATTATGCAGTCTCCAGTGGGGAGATGTTGTGTGCCACATACTGTACATCGTCATCCACCTGTTTTTTTTTTATATCTAATTTTAGGAAAACTGTCATAGTATAAAGAAAGTAAAAAAAACTTTTTTATGCAATCAAAACAGTGGGATCTGCATTTTGCATTTATCACAGTCTCTGTAATATCCAACATAATAGCACTACTTTTTGTGCAAACTGAGCCACTGTCTGCCACTCATTTCCATGCAAACTATTAATTAGAAATAGATAGTGTTTTTGAGACAGTATCACAAAACATAATATCGTGATAGTGAAGTGTATTGGTATTTTCTTACACCCCTAGTTGTGATCGGATCACCCAAGACGCATGTTAATTGCAAGTGTAAACGGGGCCTCTGGTGGGTGCTTACCAACATCGTGCTTTTAATTTGTAAAGCAGTTCACCTTTGGATAGTTCTCAGTAGAGAGGAATGATGCATAAGAGTGGATATTGTTTCCTGAAATATAGTCTTAAAGCTCCTTTCGTGTAACCTATGAAGTATTTTGGATAGTTTTTTGAATATCTGAGATAATTTGTTGTGGCAAACACATATGTGGTTTGAAGACGATTTGCAATCTCTCAATGCTGGTTTCCAAATGCCATGCACTTACATGTGGTGTATGTGTAATTACGCTCCTTCTACTGTAGTGAGAGAGAACCAGGGCATTATGGTTAATGCATTTTTTTTAAATATACCTCTTATTCAACTCTCCGTAACACCATTTATCAAAAACCCCCTGTATTTCAGAGAAATAGCCAACTGAATAACGATCATCATTTTTTCACACACAGTTTTCAGCCGAAGCCCCTCAGCTCGTGCAATTTTAACAATGTGATGACAGGCTCTCGCTGAAACAGTGGCGAGACTATTACAAATAGGTACCCGTGCGTTTTGTTTGCTCATGTCTATGTTTATAGAACTGAGATGGGACGTTATAGGGACAGACAATGATCCACCGTGGGATTTAGGGGGGGAAAGAGAGCAATTGAAGATATGACGGGGGGGAAAAACAGTGACGGATTGACAGGCGTCCGGAGACAGATGTGGAGTGATTGGCGTGGGGAGAACCAGTGATTGATAGGCATAAAAAATGTAACTGATAGCTATGACAGCTTGGTGGTGGTGGTGGAGGTGGTGGGATGTGTGTGGGGGTTGTAGCTAGTCACTTGACAATACGTCAGAAATACGGCATGACTTTCTATTCACTTCCCTGCTGACCCACACACACACACACACACTCACATAGAGAGAGCACATTCTCAGACAAACAATAAGTAATAAAAACCCCCTTCCCTCTCCACCAGCCCTCAGTTTTCTGCTCTCTACCCTCTTTGGCCTAACCAATTACGGTGGACCGGCTTCTGCTTTGTGTCTGGATATAAACAGCGGCCTCTCATCTACAATCAATGGCAACACTTACCAATTAGCCAAGCCTATAAGGAAAGGACTGGAGCTGCATGAGAGTGTGCTCAAACACCACTGAGGGTTCAGATGGCCATTCAGGATTGGCATCAGCAAGAGAATTAATAACTGGAACGATCATTTCCTCTAAGAGTGCTTGTGAGAGACTTTCAGAACCATTTCCATCTATATTAGCTGTTTATTTGCTCTAATCTGACACTCGTGCCCAAAATAGTCCAAAAGAAAGACTTGCAGTGATGTAAATAGGATTAGCCAGATACAAATCTCTGCTTCCTGAATCACAATTACAAGAATTAATTCCTATGGGAGTGTGCAGAGGAGGACTTATTTTGGGCACACATTTTTGGCACAAAAAGGTGCATGAACACGGCACAACAGAGAGCAAAATCCTCATCTGTGTGAATGTCTGATGTGAGTGTGTGTGTGTGTGTGTGTCTGTATCTCTGAGCGCAAATGTGTGTATTTCTGTCAGAATTCTTCTCCATCTCAGTAAACCTCTGTAATTACATCCCAACAGAGGGAGGAATTAAACCCAGTTTCATCTATTGGGATGATGAATATGACAGCGTACTGTTATATAGACTTCATATCTGCAGACAAACACACATAAATCTCCGCCTGTGATGGTGCTGCTCTGAAGGCTGTGTAATTAAACATTGTTATATGAGAAAGTGAATTAATCTATAGTCTGTGAATGTGCCACCGGGATACGGTTGATGGCAGGCTGTGCTAGAGAGAGGATGATTTAGCTGACGAGGCTGGTCATATAAAACCTAAGGGACTCCGTCGACGGTGAGCAGAAATGGAGTATAATTTGCGAGGTTCCTAAATGATGCCACTTTAGTCATTTTTCAGGGATGAGTGTCATATTGATGGAACAAAGAAAGTCACAAAGAACATGATGGAACGAAGAAAGTCACGAAGAATAGAGAAAAACAAAGACACATGGTCATGACTGCGGGCGTTTCAGAGTCTCTGCATTTATGTTCTCACATATGAATCTGTAGGTGAATGGGATTTGCTGCTATACAGAGTAATTTCCTGTCACAACTCACGATAATGCTTAAATGTAACACTGGTACAACCTTGGTGGGAGTGATTAGCAGTGTTGTCTCCAGGGTTTGAGCCTTGGCCTCAGTCCTTGCTGTGTGGCAATGGACACAACTCAAATGAACTCTTTCCAAGAACATGGCTGGAGTGGAGGTTTGTCATAGTGTGGACGTTTTATTTTATTTTGTTCAACATTTTTTTCAATATTTATATTCTTTTCTGACTAATGATATTTTTTGAACCAACCTGGTAACACTCGTGTAACTAGAAGGCTAATTGACCAGGTTGGACCAGTTGCAACGATGGCTATAGTCAAGCAATTTCCTGAAAATAGAATTGACGTTAGATTACAAGAATGTCTCTAGTAATATCCTACATATTTGTAAATTCGGTCACATTTTCCTAACCTAAAAATATGAGGTTATTGTCTACCTGCAGCCTCCAGGGACCTGCTATGCAGCAGATCTAGCATATTGAAGCTTTCTCCAGCGTTTGTACTAGGAAATTCATTTTTGCATGGTGGATGGTCTCCATAATTTACTCGGCAAACATTAAATTTACTCACATTTGGCAACTGCGAGTGTTAAATTTATACCCTGGTCGTAGGTGATGGTCTGTGATTGACCTGTCCAGTTGTTGACCTGCACCTGTCCACTCTCTTCACCCATGAATGGTGATACCTACTATATCTATTTTTTGTTAAGTATCATCCACTTAAAACACAAACTTATGAGATAATGCACGAGAGTAACATATTATATATTTCTTAACAAAATCAGTTGTTAATTAATATTGGAAAACGGTAACATTTGTGCTCCAGCCTTTTTATAGCTCCATAGTTGTTTCTCAAATATTCTTTGCTTGCTTTATGGGTGAGTTCTTAACTTGGGTTAAAGGTCCCATATTATAAAAAAGTGAGATTTTCATGTTTTTTTTTTTATTATAAAGCAGGCTTAAGTTCTATATAAATACTATGAAAGTATCGAAACACTCAATCCACAGGGAAATACACACAGCCCGTATTCAGAAACTCTGCATTTGAAACAAGCTGTCAGGATTTCTGCCCATTCATGATGTCACGAATATACAACATTTAGACCCTTGACACAATTTTAAACGTTAACATTCTAAATGTGTCCCAGTTTATTTCCTGGTTGCAGTGTATGTGAATGTCATCAGCTGACATGAAGTACACATGCCTAGCAACGCAATTCTGTTGCAATTCCGTTGCAATTCCGTTGCAATTCCGTCAAAATGCGCTAAAACGGAGCGTTTCAGACAGAGGGTAAATACAGGCATATTCAGGCTGACAGTATGAGGAAAATAAAAGGTTTTTTGAACATTACAGCATGTAAACATGTTCTAGTAGAAACACAAAATACAAGTTTGAACCTGAAAATGAGCATAATATGGGACCTTTAAAGGTTCTATATACGACATTCAGCAAACAGCTATTCGCTGTTAGCGCCATTAGCTGCTAGCCACCGGCTCAGCTATCTCCATGTTGATAGCCGTGTGGAGACAAACTCAAACTCTGAATCATAGAAATGCTCCAAGACTATATAGCCCCCTTTTAAAGAATAGATTCCCACATGCCCTTATGTACATTTACATAACAGTTTTTGGAATAGCTGTAGTCACTCACCCTCCCCATACTGGTGGTGAAGAGATCCCTTCCTAAAGCATTTCCAATGTAAGTGATAGCGGGACACAGTCCTTGTTCTGGCATCTCTAAAGTTCAACCCAAAGTTAATATGAGGCATCAGCAGGCTGAGTCAGCAGAATCAGGACGATATCTTCCAAAGTTATTGTGTTTTTAGTACAAACTTCAAACTTTTTGATTCCTCAGACAGTGTTTGCTTGCGGAGCTGCTGTGGAGGGATGGAAACACAAAGAGGGTATTGTGTACAGAAAAAGCTTTGGAAGATATTTACTTGATTTGACAAACATAGACTGCTGGCGCTTCATATTAAGCTCAGTTGAACTTTACAATTCATTTTTTACAGAGAATGAGGACAGTAGATTCTCTTTCATTGGAAAACTGCATCGTTTACATCCATGTTAATATTAGGTAGCAGTCTTCTTCCACCATTTGCTGGTGCACTGTTGCGTTTTTCGGCTCGTCATCGCCAATAACTGCAGATCAGTACATTAAAATGTACCTTTAATGCTAGACTGCTGCTTATTTTTGGTTGTCGACTCCACATAATAGCAACATCACTATCTTTTAAGACTAGGCTGCGCCACACATAACCACAATTTGTAATTTCATAAACACTATCAGGTGCTTGTTAGGATACCTGGCAGGAAGCCAATTATACAGGGCAGTCTGTCCCAAAGATAGACATGAGTCAACCAAGAGGCAAAACAATTGTAGGTCGTGTTGTGCTCTATTTAATGATCAAGTTTTTAAATATAATGAGTTGCCTAATGGAAAGCTAATGAGCTTCTAATAGCAGTAGTCAACATACTTGAAAACTACGCCATAAAGTTAGAAACTTTGATTACTCAAATAAAATATTTTGTTCGATTTGAGCATTTTTTTTTCATAAAATCATTACCGTAAATGTGTGTGCATGTGTGTCTGCCTGTGTGCACAGTCTTTTTACAGCAGGCTCATGACCTATGGGAGCCAATTAGAGTGTAATGTTGGAGATGACAAAAGAGACTCAGTTTGGTCCAGCCCACCCGTCTCTGCCTTGTATCCCCCTGGCTTGATAGCCAAACAGAGGTTTAATAAGAGAGGTGTCTGGCACTCTCATCTCCTCTCAGACACACAGGAAGCCCAGCGGTCACAGAGTTTGGGTTTAGATGAGGTCACTGCCCCCGTGGGCTCAGCTGGAAGAAAGGAGACAGTGAAATAAATGGACAAGAGACTGGAGAGCAGAAGAACCAGTTACTGAGAAGCTTGGTGTGTGTCCCAGAGATATTATACAACCGAATATGGGATGAGATTGCAGATCAAATGTTTCCCATATAACTGGAAGTCAGACCCGTCTCTCCTGTGGGGAAATGTGGTAGAACAGGTTCACCTTTCTACCTTCATTTTAAGATCTTATTTCAGTGGCTATTTTGATGACTCGGGAAGAAGACCACCAGTGACTCAAACACACACATGAACATTGATGTATTTTTTGATATTGTGTGGCTGGCTCAATAGCTAGATATATGGTTTCGATTTAAAGTTATGCAAACCTGATCCGGTTTGCATCACTAGTATTATTATAATAATACAAATATCTTGTTCCTGATTAACATACATATTTGCAATATTTGATCTGGTGTCATCCACAAGATCATTCCTACAGAATCTTCTCGCAGGTTCACGACATTCCGAGTGAGTAAGCACTCTGGCGGTCGTCCAGGATTCGTTGAACCGTAGTTACATCTGTAACTTTCATTCTATTTAATCATTCCTGACCATCAGAGGCAGTGCTTCAACACTAGATGGTCTTATAACAACAGAGTTGCGTACCTACCTAATATAGCATAATTTAGCATAGCTTAAGATAGTGCTACCACAGTAGTTAACCTGCGTAAGCGAGGTAGATGATGGAAGATATTCAGTACCTTAAGGGTGCTTCCACAAGCCAACATTTGGGCAGTTTTAATCTAACTCTGGTGTGGTTCGTTTTGGCCGTTGTGAAGGCAGTAATGGTGCGGACCAAAACAACCAGTCCGAGATTGCTTGCGAGAGGTTGTCTCGGACCGTTCCCAAGTGAACCAAAACAGATGGACACAGGTAAATGACAGGTTAACATGAGTGGGAGAAGACTGACCCGGACTTCTGCAGAAGTTCGATGTTTGCTTGACATCTGGGCCGAAGAGAACGTACAGGATATGCTAAATAAAGTCCATAAAAGTAGTGACGTTAATAAAGTAATTTGAGATAAACTGGAGGATTCGTGTGCACAGTAGATCAGTGCAGAGTCAAAGTGAAAAAACGTTGACAGCGATTCCCTGCATAGAAGTGGCAGCTCTCGAAACAAATAAGATAAATCCGCTCGTTCGTAGCCGCCCCTCGGCTAATTAATTATTTTATTTGGTACGGTTTAATTTGTGCACTATGAAACCGAACCAGACTAAATAGAAAATGAACCAAAAGCTACAGCAGCCTCAATAGAACATGCAATACTGCTACACAACATTTAGTGTTTGGAAATGGGGATGGTATTGAAAACAAAAAAAGCCACCACGTCTTTATCTGTATATTTGTTTTCACTTGAGATCCAAAAATAGTTTAACTTTTTAATAAAAAAAAACTACCTTATCAACAAATTGCATTGCAAAAAGTATTTTTTTTATTGAGAGCTTAAGGCACATTTGGTGTTATGTATTAAGTGGAATGCCAAACTGCACTAGTACGGTATGATAGAGATTACCTTTACTTTTCCATTTGTGGCTGCTTATAATTCTCCGTACTGTGTGTTGATAAATCTCTTTAGCCTGAAGTTGTTATAGATGGTAAGAATGCCACTTTCTACTGCTTTCTCCTGATAAAGGAGTCTGTAAAGCCCACTCATAAATATGTTATATATGTTACAGATATATGACAATGTAGCAGCACGTTGCCTTAATTTTTTTTCTGATTTTCCAAATCAGATCTTTTTCGTCTCTAGCTACATTGTCTCGGAACCAAGCCAGCAGCATTCCCCAGAGGCATGGCTTCACATCTCTTGCATTGTCAAACGCAGTGGGCTCTACAAGCCTCTGTTCTTCAGCTGGCAGAGTGAAGGTCTCCGGCAGCCGAGACAGTTGGGAAGCATCTAAAGTCTTTCCATCACCCAGTGTGTAACGGCAGGTTCCTGCTGTGTCACTCTGGGCTCGCTCAACTTGGATTTTCCTTTTGTTTCTCTCAGGTTGTCTCACACACAAAACGCGTAGGGTGCACCGAGGGCCTTGTTGTATGTCTCCCAGCAAATCTTATACCTTTGCATTTGTCTCTCACACTCCTTGATCTATGCAGCCAGGAGGTAGGACTGTAAAATAGTCAAGGTTTTGTCTTTCTGCCATATCTGAGTAGTTGGTAGTTGTGTGTGAATTTTGAAAACTCACAGGTATGTCATAATTGGATGTGTTGGATATTTCAGGAGGAAAGTCTCTAGTCTCGAAGGAAATCAGCTTATCACAAATCATAGGAGGTTAATCAGAGCATTCATGAACTTTACTGAATATGGTGATCTCCTGATATTTAATGTAGCGCCACCATTAAGTTGACATTTCTGGCTTTTAGTGAAATATCTTGTATGGCTGTAGCTCAGTGGGTAGAGTGGGTCGTCCTTCAACCGTAAGGTTCGATCCCTGGCTCCTACTGTCTGCATGTCAAGGTGACCTTGAGCGAGACACTGAACCCTAATTCAAGGCTTTGCATGAAACAAAACATCAGCAAGGTAGTATAAACTGGAAAAACAAAGGCAGAGCATTTTGGCGAATTTTTCTTGGGCGCTACCCACAATCAGCTGTGCTGCTCATCCCACAAATGCATGATCCTTACAAGTTGGACATCATTGTGAAGGTACATAAACAGGCTTTCCAACGATGTAAAATACAATGCCAATTAGCATTGTAACAACAGAGAAATAATCCACCAAACACAAGTTTACGAACTTTGTTTTTCTAGTATATATATATACTTTGTCCTAACTGGATGTTTTTTATTTGAGTGTCCTAACTGGCTTTGGACGTGAAGCTTTGAGCTAAGCTTTTGTTGGACGCCCTGTTCCAATTTTTTCTTGTCGCTCGCGTTGAGAGTGCCGCAACATGGACGAGGAACGGCTGATTAGTTTAGATAAAATGAGCCGTCAGTGGGAGAAAAAAAAAGAGTCAATTATGCTGGATGTAGATGAGAATATTGACTTGATTTTTGCAACTTAGAGCACAAGCATTGACGCTATAGCAGTTATGCGCGTAGTGTTAACTTGTGAAAACATACTTGGTGTCAAGAAATGTAGCAGCCACCTCACTAATGTCTAGTGACTATGTTTCCATGCATTCATCATTCTGTTTTTTTCTCATTTAGTCATGCATAGGAATGCCATGTTTTTTTGAAAGAGGTTTTTCATCGACCAGTCATTACTTTCCATTATTTTCTGCGCAGTGTGACCGTCATGTCAGCTTTTAGAAACCATTTTAGAGAGCAGTGGCTCTCTGTAAGGAGGAAAAACAATATATAAATAATTCAAGATATTACAGCATGCAGAAAAATTGCAGTAAATGTTAATGGGTCATGGGGTTCCGGTCATATGTATGTATATTTGTGTTGATCTTTAAAGTCATTTTAGTAAATTGTTCCTGATTGCTCAAGATCGTTTGGTTGAAAATCCAACATGCATTAACATCACATCATTATGCCCCACCTGGGGAACAAAAAGTTTCCCTTGGTCCATCAGTAAATCACTTTAACATCACTTTACTGTGGACATTTAAGGCATTTAAGCAACACAGCATGGACCGGGCTAAACAGTGAATTACCCTAATTCCATCCATCTTACCTGCCATGTCTTACCCCAAACATACTGAACATGGCGCTGAGAAGATTTCAGCTGTTAGCCCTTTGTCCTATACTTCCCAAACTATTTCCATTATCTTAAGGTCAGAGGCTGGTCTCTGCCTGCCGGCTGCAATATTTATCAATCAAACAGGTCTGAGACAACAGAGAAAAGTGGAGTGGCACAGCAAAGAGCACTTAGCCTGGATAAACAGGCGGCTAGTACCATGGATCACTGCACTGCTAAGCCTGTCACTAGGAGAGGGGCTAGAAGGGGGGGACGGAGAGGGGAGAAACTCCGGACACAGTGTACGTGGGTGTGTTAATGTGTGTGTGTCTGTGTGTGTCTTAGAGTGAGGCTTTGGGGAGAAACACAGGCCTGGTCAAAATGTCATCAGCGTGCCAGCTTATAGCAGCTTGAAAGGCTTAGAGTTGTGATATTTATCCTGTGGGCTTTGGCAGGGAGGTGGACTGGGAGAGAAAATATCTGTAATTTCATGGTGTCTTCAGGGGAAATTTGATTTCAGATGGCTGGCAGTCTGATAAATAGGAACTGCTGCCTGCAATCCTTTCCTAAAGGGATGGAAGAAAGGGTACAAGTCTCCCTTACATCTGAGTCGGCATGTGTGTTTGTGTGTGTGTGCTTATACAGTGGTGCATCTATAAGATGAGAAAAGCTGATCTTTTATGCATGTCCCAGTGCTTGAGTGGCGCTTTAGAGTGGACTTCCATTTTGATTGACCGGATTGGTTGTGATTACCCCCTGCACTGCACGGGTTTATATTTCAATTGTCCCTTGAGAGCACTTGTTCAGGAGTTAAATAAGGTCAGAAATTCTTTGTCTTTTTTTTTTTATGTGACTGTATTTCATCCTGCGCCTCCGCCGGCCCGGGCTGTCGGCTCTCCCAGAATTAAAACCAACATCCTCACAATCTCATCATGAATCTTTAACGATGAAATCATATCCTATTAATTCAATAGAGACCTCTAAAATTCAATACGGTGTGTAAACAATTAGATATCCCTGCCCATCTTTTCTCTCTATTTATATTTAATGTGACTCTTCACACAGTCGAGGGGAGGGATACGGAGATAATAGGAAGGAGTGTAGAAAGCAGTTAAGTGGATGAGAAAAGAGGAGATGAAGAAAATCCTCATTTGGTTTTGCCTACACACTTCATTATGGTGGATCAGGCCAGTAAATACAGTAATGGCTAAGTACTGATAAACAGCTCTAGCTTGATTAGTCCTCATCCTTTTTCCCTTTTTGTTTCACAACTGTTTCACAACAGCGCACATGCCGTTTCATACATGACAGGCGCTGCATCAAGATTCAACCCTCTACATACTGTTTAACATCCCACAACATCAGTGATTGCGACAGAGGTGTAATGTTTTTGAAGCACTCACATGCCTCCAATTAGATCAGGTTCTGTGCAAACAGTGAACGGCAACTCTGGAAGAGATTCAAAAGGAGCATGACCTTATTTCCAGTTAAAGAGGCAGTGGGAGGCAGAAAGGATGGATTTAGCAGCTCTCAAGTAGAAACAGCTGACTCTGACTCTGGTGCCCAATAACAAGTCTATTCTCCTCATCTGCCAACAGCTCCAAATGCTCCTGAAAAATGCTGCTGATGCTCGTGAAGAGTCGAGCCCGTGGCTCTTTTTGGCGGCGAGTCTCTCTCTCACTCAGCATATATTCATGTGTGTGTTCACCAGTGGTCTCAAGTGATGCCCTATACTGTAGTATTTGTCATAGTGCCACCAGCATCGAGAAACAGACTGTTTGACGGGGACGGCAGAAAAACATATTTTAGCCACCGAAAAGAAAGATCCACCTAAAATAATTGATGGCTGTTTAAGTGTAGGCTATATTGAACTGGAAGTGAAACTTATCTATACTGTTTTTGTCAGCAGAGTCTGGCTGCTTTGCAGAGAGCGTAGGTAAGTTTAACTTTCAGTTCAATTCCCCGTCGGAAAGGAGAAGGAAAAGAGCTGTGTGACGGCAAGATAAAGCAGTGGAAATACTCTAAATATAGCGTGCACTTAAACGGATATTGTTCTTTTAGGTGGCTAAAATAGATTTTTTTTACCGTCCCCGTCCAGAGCACTGTATTGCTTTGCACCGATGTCGGTGCTCCTGTCTGTCTCTCGATGCTGGGGGCACGCCGACCGTCATCTATTGTAAGTAATACACCTACTATGGATAAGTACCTCATACAACCCCACTTCAAAACACCCAAACTATGGATCCTGAGTGTTTTTATATAGTACTCACATGCCATGCTGTGGAGCAGTCCATTTTCCTAGCACAACTACACTGTAAAAGATGAAGGACAAAACCACAATCCTCATTCTGCGCAAAAAATGTAATATAACATTCAGCCGAAGCTAATATGAGACAACAAAATGTCAAACTTCGACACAGGAGACTCGCTTCCTGTTTCCTACTGACTGTCAACCATGGTTTCTTTTCTAACCAAACTTTAACCATGGTGGTGTCAGGTCAGAAAATGCTTTTATTTTTGTAACGGTTTTGGATAGTAGCGTCAAATCAGAAAGCTCTTAAATGTGTCATTTTGGAGGGCAATTAGAAATGACATATTTTGTTGTTTGATGTGGATGACTTGTTGGAGACAGTGTGAGTTAGCTAAATCATGTATTACTGTATTCATATTGTGTGTTGTGCATGATCAGATTTCAGTGCAGCTGGCCAGGTCAACAGGCTCGTGCACCAAACTGCTAAAACTGCTGCTCCTGAATACCATTTAAATTCATCACTTGTTTGAAGGCTACATGTTCAATTGCAAACACCATTTTAATGAGAAGGCCATCAATTGTGACATTTATTTCCTCCCTCTTGTAAATTACTACCATGCAGCTGCAGAAATGATGAAAATCACATAATTCTATGTGATACATGATTTGATATGATAATATACAAAAAAATAGGGATACACCAATATGGATATCGGGCCGATATTGAGCTGGATTGGATATCTGCGACAACGAGGCCGATTTATTCTATTTGGTTCTATGTTTATATACTATATACATTATTTATTGGAATTTTAATTCCTGTCAATTTTGAAGATTTACCAAATTGCTGGTGTGAGTTATCATTTTAATAACAAATAACAATTCAGTAAATTTATATCTATGTATATATTAGGAAAGTAATTTTTAAGTCAAGCCTGATGTTGCCTTACATATAAAATAATGATCCCAGTTACTTCCACACAGTGAGGCATACAGCTTATTAAGATATCGCTATCGGTATCGGGACTGAAAAAGTCAGATCGGTGAATCCCTAACAAAAATGATATATATACATAGTTAAAATGTTCTGTCATAG
>CAKALG010037977.1:0-12918 GCA_916700815.1 Helicolenus hilgendorfi | reverse complement strand
TTACACCACTAATTTCTTTAACGCATTAACACAACTTGCGATTTTTAGGTTGTAGTGTTAGCCATGTTATGATTTGAGCATATTTTTTATGCTAGATGCAGTACCTGTGAAGGATTCTGGACAATATTTGTCATTGTTTTGTGTTGTTAATTGATTTCCAATAATAAATATATACATTCATTTGCACAAAGCAATCATTGCATATTAAAATTCATGTTAAAAAATGTGCAATTAATCACGATTAAATATTGTAATCGATTGACAGCCCATACAGTATATATATATATTTGAGACAATGGCAGCCATATCTTTGAACACTGTGGAGTCAATGGCCAACGTTTCTGACTTAAATTACTGTAAGTCATGCTTAATTTAATTTGAAAACTGCGGTTAGCAAAGCCAACATTGAGCTCAATTTCAGCAAAAGGTCATTTACTGTAAACATTCAGGTGTAAAAGGGAGAACATCTGTCCCCCCGTGACCTTTTTGATCCTGTTGTGGTTGTGGCAGATGTTGCCCTGGGCGGGACAGATGAGAGAGGTGTGACAGAAAATCATCGACAGCAACATCCAGAGCTGTTTCTCACAGCTTGGCATGAAGCCATTTACTGCACCAGGGAGCTGGACGCAGCTTGGCCGTAAAACCATTCCACGTAGGTTAGTGGGAAATAAAGAACCATATTCCACTTGTGACTCACTGCCCACATGCAGAGCGGATCACTGGGTCGATAGCTGCCTTCACTTTCTCTCCCCAGTGGCACCCGCTGGGAGAGCGAGGGCTGTCACCGACTCTGAAAATATTCCTTCAAATAACACAGTTTGAAAGGTACCTAGCATTTCTATCTCTGACAACCCAAGACCCACTTTAACTGTTAAATTACAGATAAGAATCTTGCTATGCATGTTCCCCCTCATTTCTGTCGGGTTGACTTCTTTAGATAAGCATATATTCTCTGCTGTTCGGTTTGCCAACCACTTCACTGAAGGCTAGGGTTATTTCATAATTTCTCAGCCCAAACATCACTTGTTAATTCATATACAAACACCCTGTATAGCACTCTGCTTCTTCTTATTCAAGTCTAAAGGCCAAAGAGTGGGTGTAAAGCACTGAAGTTAAAGAACAGGCAAACAGGATATAGAAAGTACAACAGAGCCACATGAAGATTTTGAAATACTGTGTCATGCACTATGGCACCCCCTCAAAGGAAATGTCATGTCATGGCAGCCCAACCCGAATATAACATGCTTATTGGTTTTAGCTATTTTAGATTTAAAGCAGCAGGGGATAGAATTGGAGGAAATATGATTAAAAAAAGTTATTTTTATAAAACGGTCACTGTAATCTGAAAGAAACCATGTGCCTCTGTGTCCTCCGGTGTCCTCCGGTGTCCTCCGGTGTCCTCCGATGCTCCTAATGGCATCTGCAAGATTTCACAGACTGGAGGAAAACAACCAATTAGAGCCGAGCTGGAGCCTTACTGTGTCTGATCAGCTGTCAATCACTCACAAACTCTGATCAAACGGTCAAACTAGGCAGCGCTGATCAAATATGAATCAGTATACTGTGACTGTAATGCCTATTTCTCACCTTTTAATGTTTTCAGAAACATCCAGTAGTGTACTGTTTAGCTCTAAAATGAGAAAGTTTGTGACTAGGCAGGCATGTTGAGATCAGGAAATACCAAGCACCGCCCACCAGCCGGAGCAAACATTCTCATTTTACAGCTAAACTGTACACTACAAGATCTTTCTGACAACATTTGAATATTGATTGTTGAATGAACAGCCAACAGGAACGCTCTCTCTCTCTGTGAAATGACCTGTGATTGGCCAAAGTCTCCCGTCACAGGCTAGATTTTCTAAAGCCTGAAAACAGAGCCATGAGGAGGTGCAGAAATCTAGTTATCTCTCAGAACACTTGAATTACAATATGGTGAAATGTTAATATGGAATATTTGCCTAATGATGCCAAAAACATTGTGCCTACTGCAGGTTTCATTTCATATAGTATATCATATTTTAGATCAATATTAAGTTAAATAACATAGACCCATTCTCAGATGCTCTGCAGATTTACAGACTAATATTTAACTTCAAATAAACAATGAATACAATTAAATACCCTAATACGTTTCATATATTTCTTTCATTTTCTTCAAAATGAAAATGAGCATATATTTAAAGTGTATATGGACATACAACCAAAAAAGGGCTGAGATGTATGAGCATTTCTTTGAGCTCTGTTTACAGTGTCATATTTTCCTTTGCTTTCTCTGACGATCTCACTATTTTTCTGACTTCTGAGCTCCTGAGAAACTCCAGAGCTGGAAAGCGTGTTGTTACTATGACAACCATTTGGGTTGATATTTATTGTTTTTTTTTGTTCTGTTTTGATATGTCTGAGAACATAAAACTGATTTCTAATGTGATGAAACTTTTTTTTAATTATAAACACCCAATAAATGAACAATGATATGATAAATCTTGAGGCACCCCGGGGTTTGGCGGCACCCACTGATGTAGAGACTTGATGGAAACTGGAAGCACTGGCTTTAGTTCTGAACTGGAAGGAGCTCTAACTGTAATTGTGACAGCGTTGTCTTTTTAAAAACGAATAATTCAGTTTTATATTTATAGCTATTTGTGAAAAGACTTTTGTGTATGATTGTACGACTCACTTTGGGGCATTCCGTCAGAAATCAATCACTTTCTGACCTCACTCTTTTCAATTTGAACAAGTTTTTTCATACATGTTTACTTGTGTGAGAGAGTGACCTCCCATTCAGGAGACAGGGGCCCTCAGAGTTGGCCCCTATCGGACTCCCACCCCACCTAAAGACACGGATGTCTTCTATAAAAATAAACACGACTGCTTAATTGATAAATTGATTTGTTGTCAATTATTTCATTATTAGCCTATTTGATAATCAGTTTGAGTATTTTTTTAAAGAAAAAAAGTCAAAATTCTCTGATTTCAGCTTCTTTAATGTGAATATTTTCTGTTTTTTTTTTACTCCTCTATGACAGTAAACTGAATATCTTTGAGTTGTGGACAAAACAAGACATTGGAGGACGTCATCTTGGGCTTATGGAAAGAATGATCAACATTTTTCACTATCTCTGACCTTTTATAGACCAAACAACTAGTTGATTAATTGAGAAAATATTTGACAAATTAATCAACAATGAAAATAATCATTAGTTGCAGCTCTAGTATGGTTTTCTAAATAACTAACAAACAAAGTTATCCACAAACCATGTTCTAACACTCTCATACAGGATAACATGTAGGAAAAACATTGTTCAAATCAAAAGGGTTGAGGTCAGAAAGTGATTGATTTCTGACAGAATGCCCCCTCTCCTCTCGTCGCTGGGACATGTTGTCCATGTGAGGAAAGTACAGCAGCCTACTGGTGATGTAACACTCACTCACACCCCCTAACAATATGCATCCGTGGTGATTTAGTCTCCCTTCCCTGCCTCCAGTATTTCTGTCCCGTATGTTTGTTGGACAGAGCAAGTCGGCTCAGTGGCGTGGAAAATTACATCATTAATTGGGAATCATCAACGAGGAATCTTTGATAAGTAATTTAGCGAGTCTTCAGCGGTTGTGGGGGATGAGCTTTGTGCTGAGAAGAACTCACCCTCTATAGTCTAGTAAAGCATAAAGGCTGGTAATAGTCTTTTATTTTTGTTATTGTCAAGAAATCCCATGAAAAGACCAAAACCAACAGCCTCTCAATGCTTTCCAATTTCCCAACCCTGTCTTGTTCCATTCATTCCTATTAAGACGTAATACCTTACTTTAGTTTTTACTAGGGCTGTCAATGGATTAAGGCATGATTGTTCATAGTCAATCGCGATTAATCGCAAATTAATCACATTTTTTATCTGTTCAAAATGTACCTTAAAGGGGGATTTGTTAAGTATTTAAGGCTCTTATTGACATGGGAGTGGGAAAATATGCTTGCTTTATGCAAATGTATGTATATATTTATTATTGGAAATCAATTATAAACACAAAACAATGACAAATATTGTCCAGAAACCCTCACAGGTACTGCATTTAGCATAAAAATATGCTCAAATCATAACATGGCAAACTCAAGCCCAACAGGCAACAACAGCTGTCAGTGTGTCAGTGTGCTGACTTGACCATGACTTCCCCCAAACTGCATGTGATTATTATAAAGTGGGCATGTCTGTAGAAGGGAGACTTGTGGGTACCCATAGAACCCATTTTCATTCACATATCTTGAGGTCAGAGGTCAAGGGACCCCTTTGAAAATGGCTATGTCAGTTTATCCTCGTCAAAAGTTAGTGTAAGTTTGTAGTGTTGTTTAACCTAAATCACAACAAGCTAGTATGACGTGGTTGATACATTCCTTAGTTTCCTTAGTTTCATATGATACCAAATTGACCAAAGGTTATTGGCCAAAGTCTCCCGTCACAGGCTAGATTTTTTAAAGCCTGAAAACAGAGCCATGAGGAGGTGCAGAAGTCTAGTTTTCTCTCGGAACACTTGAATTACAATATGCTGAAAGGTTATTATGGAATTTTTGCCCAATGATGCCAAAAACATCCTGCCAACTGCAGGTTTAACTACACAAACAAGATTTGTTAGTATTGTCAGTTCATTGTTGGTTTTCGTTTTGTCATGGGATTTGGTTGAAAATATGAAAAATACAAAATATCGACAGACTTATTACCACTGCTGAACTCCAACATGTGGTGGTGATGCTGTGCCCAGACACCTCTTTAACCCCAACTCTCTCTCACCTTTCCTTTCACTTCCTCTCATCCTGCTGTGCCAGCCTGCTCTGTGCCAAGAATGCTTCACATCTGCCTCTGCAGGGTACAAATTATGGCTGCGATGTGGATTTAAGAATGTGCGCCTCTGTAAATATTTGGTTGTGCCTTGGGGGGAATTGACAATCTGTATGGCAAAATAACAGGAGTAAGTCCTCTTCCTCCCGCAACACCAGCGGGAAGACGATCCCAGCTATATTTAGTGAAGCAGGAGAAGGAGAGTCGTAATACATGAGACCAACATCACTTTTATGAAACTAATTAAATTACCCACAAGGACAAACAAAATATACTGAGCCGATTTATTAGTTAGCAAGTCACGTCATTTAAGTTGAATTTGACAGCTGCTTCGGGTTTCACTGAGTGGTCTGACTCATTTCATCTTGTCAAAATGACTGTTATCATGCTGTAATGGATCACTACCCTTTGCAGTACGGTTAGATGGTTTGTTGATCGCATGAAGAGGAAGAAGGGATATTAAAGTCTAAAATTAACATTTTTAACTCTTCCTTCTGCGCCTGTTTATTCCTCCAGCGATAAGACTCATATCTTTTTCCTCTTGTTTATGTGCTGATTCACACAGTTTACCCATACATTGCTTATTTTATGGGTCTCTAAATGTATAGGAAATGCATCTGGATGAATGGTTTAAAGGGAGAATGAACATTGAAATGTAAATGACAGAGAGGATTGTGATACGTGATTGTGTTTTCTAGTCTGAGGCCCCATAGATAGGTGATATGGTCGGAAAGCTGACATGGTTATGGTGCTCCCAAAAGCCATTTACTTTCACATGACTGTGAAATTCCCTGCGTCTATAAGCAGTCCTTTGAACGTTTTATCTCAGTTTTATCTCGCTGTTTAAAATTGGATGATGTGACAGGTAGGGATAATTTCAACTTTTCTTTAATCTTCATACACTAGCAATTCTGAATATGTAAATGGGTTTAAGATGAAGAAAGCTTTGAGCCATTTCTAGTAAAAGTGGCTGTGAAACGGCCCACTGTTGCAGACTGTACGCTAAATTTATTATCCACAAATTATTCTGTGATTGTGTTTTATGAGGTACTTGTATTGGTTCTTGAGGGTCTTTGTGGAAATTCACTGCAATGATTTATACCTTTTTCCAATTCCTGGGTTTACCTAAAAGGGTGTAAAAAAAAATCAAGAAATATACCATCCAAAACCTTAACACAAGATTGATCTATCTCCCTCTCCACAGTGTTTATGGGCTTTTCTGTGGCATCTAATGGTCCCATTCAATACCAACATCAAACTCCGACTGACTTCCGTCATGTTGTTCTTCATCAGATGAGCAAAGTTTTTGAACTGAAGCATCCACAAGGTAATGACTCTGCACCGAAATGAGAAAGTAATGTCTGCAGTGTGTTTGTCCCAGTAGATTTCATTTCCAAATCACCTGACAAATGGCATCTTAAATGGTCATGATTCATTCAAATGGGTGGAAATATTTTAGCAACATAGGTAATGTTGTACAAAATGTTAGAGGTTATGCAAAGGTTTAGTCTTTGCATCTGGGCTGTTCTCTGAAAGTTTAAGAAGACAGATTTTTAAAGGCCCTGAAAACCTATTCTCTAAAACAGCTTTTTACTTACACACTATTTTCTGACAGTTTTGGTTATTTTTGGGGCTGTCAATCGATTAAAATATTTAATCACAATTAATCGCATGATTTATCTGCTCAAAATGTACCTTAAAGGGAGATTTAATACTCTTATCAACATAAGAGTGGTCAAATTTGCTTGCTTTATGCAAATGTATGTATATATTTGTTATTGGATATCAATTAACAACACAAAATAATGACAAATATTGTCCAGAAACACTCACAGGTACTGCATTTAGCATAAAAAATATGCTCAAATCATAACATGGCAACCTCAAGCCCAACAGGCAACAACAGCTGATGGGTACCCATAGAACCCATTTTCAGGTCAAAGGACGTAGAATGACATGGTTGGTACCAATGGTTTCCCTAGGTTTTTCTAGGTTCATATGATACCAGTATCTTCACTCAAGCTTTAAAACTGAGCCCACTACAACCAAAAAATTGCAAGTTGCGTTAAAGAAATTAGTTGCGTTTAAACAAATTTGCTTTAACATGTTATTATCACCTTAACTTTGACAGCACTAGTTATTTCACTTAAGAAATTTATGTCAGTGTTGTTTTTTTGTGCTCTTCTCACTGGTTTGAAGTGGGCGGTACTCAGTTCGTAACATGTCACGCATTTCTCTGGACCAATCAGATTTGAGCAATATTACAATCAGACAGTTGTGGGTTGTTTGTACAAATGGTTGTTTTGTGGGTGAAGTATTCCTTTAAATAAGTACACTGGTATTTAGAGATATTTGGGAGAGGGTGTTGCAAATTGCCTGCACTCACACCCATCTAATGAGTCCTTCTTTGCCTAGTCTCTTTAAAAGGAGGATGAAATTCGACGAGTTTCCGGCCAGACTCAAACCAGGTCACAGTTACACGGCGTGTGTGTCGACCACTGGCTCATCATCAGGATGCCCCAGTGCTATCATTTAGTCTGCCGTAATTACTGAAGAGACTTGCCAGATGAGCCAGCTCTCTGCCAATTTTATGTGGTTTCACCGCTGACATGTGTGACCGGTGACAGATGCAGCTTATTTATTTACTGAAGTGCACATCATGATCATTTTGATGGTCTTGTATGTGTGTCTGCTCTTCAGTTAGCTCTCTTTTCCCCACCGTGGCAGAAGTGTGGCTACAGCCAACGTCACGCCAACTACTCATTCGTGGTTCATCATGCTTCCAGTCAGCAGTGTCTCTGTGTCTGTTAAAATCTAATATCTTCATGTCTCCACTTCAGTCCTCTCGCCTCCACTGTACATAATATATCTTCTTTTTCCTTCTTGTACTCAATAGTCCTTGTTTCTTTAATTAGTGTTTCTGAGCATTCTCGCCACGCAGATCTGTTACTTTCATTGTCAGGCCCCTTTGGCTTTGACTCTTGTACTCCTACTAATGGTCTTATTAATGCTTCACTGTAATGTTGTCTATCCAGGAATTTAAGCTTATTCTAGCACTACACTAAATGCAATTTGCCGTCGTCTGTAAGACAGCTTAAGCCAAAATATTAATCAGGATCGTCCAATTTAGAGAAGCCTTTAGTGTTTGTTTTCTGCCAGCCCAGTCGAGTAGTTTTATTGCCTAAACCTAACCTAGTTGATCTTTTCCTAAACCTAACTAAGTAATTTGTTGCTTAAGCCTAACCAAGTCGATCTTTTTGCTAAACCTAACTAAGTCGTTTGTTGCCTAAGCATAACCAAATAGATATTTTCCTAAACCTAACTAGTTTGTTGCCTAAGCCTAACCAACTTGATCTTTTCCTAAACCTAACTAAGTAGTTTGTTGCTTAAGCCTAACCAAGTCGATCTTTTCCTAAACCTAACTAAGTCGTTTGTTGCCTAAGCATAACCAAATAGATATTTTCCTAAACCTAACTAGTTTGTTGCCTAAGCCTATCAAGTCGATCTTTTCCTAAACCTAGCTAAGTGGTTTGTTGCCTAAGCCTAACCAAGTTGATCTTTTCCTAAACCTAGCTAAATAATTTGTTACCTAAGCCTAACCAAGTCAATCTTTTCCTAAACCTAACTAAGTAGTTTTATTTTGAAAAGACTGGAGCGGAAATTGACCCATGCGTCACATGTTGCTGGACAATCGCAGGAAAAAGCACAGAAAAATACTTTGTTGTTGGAAGTCGTGCCGAGCATCACGAAAAAAGAAAAGGAAAATTCATGTCTGTGTACAAAAATCAAAAAGATATATAGATTCGTGACTATTTCACGAACTGCCGTGAGACTGTGTTGTTTCTGCATGATGATGACAAATAGGCGAATGGAGGAAAAAATACGGTCTGGGAGGATGACGCTGCATTTAGTGTCACCATCAATGTAAAACTCTTGAGTTGCTTTCTTGAATATATCTTTAAGATTTTAATGACAGCCCTCAAAGCAGAGATTCGGCCCATGCTTTCTTTGCTGTTCTGACTTGTTCCCGTTTCAAATTGCCATCAACAGTTGCATCAATACGGCACTTTCATGCTGGGGACGAAGAGGCGTGTTTCCGCGCCAGCTGCTGCAGTTCAGCAGGCTGTTTTTCTTCTTCGGTACCCACACATAAGTCTTTTTGGTGCGGTCATTAAGGTTTTGTACCTTGCCTCACATGGTTTCCAGAAAGTCAATAAGAACCATTGTAGCTGTTCTGAGGCGGCAGTATGAATGTAATCAATGTCAGTTTTTTCACCGGTGTTTGCAGCTTTAGAGGAACTTAGAAGTTAAGAAAACGCAGCAGTAAATGCACCTTTTGGCCTGAAAAGACTCCCTGTTGACGGTAAATCGCTCTGAAAACCTGTTTACAAGACGGTAAGTTTAACACATTGGTAAGGGTGAATTATCACCCAGTCACAGTGTTGATTAAATGACAGTAAAGACAAACTAAACCACCCTTCGCTCTTCTGCTTTGCATGGTTTACAGCCTGACCTGACATAAATATCACAGCTGGCCGTCTGCTGAAGCTTCTTATAAAAGAGCTGGATGATAATGATTACTGAACAGTGACACTGCAGACGTGTTTTAGCTACAAATAACACAGCCGTAGACATCTTTTTAGTTTTTCTTTCATTACAGAGCAAGCGAAAACCCACCACACAGTAGATTGCAAAGAAAAACAACTTAAATGTGCAGTAAAACCAATGGTGACGGCTTTAACGTGTGCGTGAGCCTTGTAGAAGTTGTAGTCGACTGTAGTCTGTAATATAACGTCCATATGCTCCGTCTCTCTCCCCCTCGCTCTCACTATCTGCTTCTCTCCTTTTCCCACTGGGTGGAGGAGCTATAAATTAAAGTGGGGAATTACTGCTAACTGTTGGAATAAATTAAGGCGCTTTTGCGTCTGTAAACACCGTCTGACTGCGTAATTACACTCCCACTCCCACTGAGACGCCATGGAGAGGGAGGATAAGGAAGGAAAAGCAGCGTAGATGGAGAGCAGTGGCAATGGGTGAGCGAAAAGATGACTCAAATGTCATAAGGGGGGTCAGATATTAGATTCTCTCCTTCGCTGTGTCCTGGATGCTGGCTGGGCACTCCTACAGATTAGGGGGGAAAGGTGACTTTGAACATCATGAGCTCAATCATCATATTGGTCATTACATCTTAATGATAGAAAGCATAATATCACTCTAAACTACTGCAAGCTGCAATTTCCTCTGGAGTTAGCCTGTCTCTTAAAAGCGATGTTCCCATAAAATGAAAGTGCATTGTGATTCACGTTTCGAGGGAAACCTATTTTGTCGCGGATTACGTTTGTTTTGACATATCACAAATACGTTTGCAACATAGACTATATATAAAAAGTGGACGTAGTCACCGTGACGTCACCCATTGGTTTGTAGACTGCCGTTTTGAAGCCTCAAGTTTGGCATTTTGGCCGTTGCCATCTTGGTTTTTGGCCGTCGCCATCTTGGTTTTGCTAGTTAAGTACAACCGAACGCTGAACAAGACATTTTATTAACTCTTATGAACTAAAAATAAACTGTGAAAGCGTAAAAGTTGTAAGACAAAAACACAGACTCCGAGACCAGATAACGCCGTGGGAGAGACCTGCCAATCACAAGGTAGCCATGCCATAAAGCATATCCTGCTTTATGGTCTATTTTAATCTAAATGGGACCATCATTTACTAAATGAACATCATGCTGTATTGAAGAAGACTTGAAATTAGTGATTGAGACCATAAACTCATGTTTACAATGTTTACTGAGGTAATAAATCAAGTGAGAAGTAGGCTCATTTTCTCATAGACTTCGATACAATCAGACTTCTTTTTGCAACCAGAGGAGTCGCCCCCTGCTGGCTGTTAGAAAGAATGCAAGTTTAAGGTGCTTCTGCATTGGCTTCACTTTTCAGTCCTGGAGGTTGCCCACTGGTTCGCAATGGTAGTCTGCATAGAGTGGAGGTTGGGGTGGTAGGTGGTTCAAACAAAGACAGGACTGTGTGAAACTAAAAGTTCACTTATTTCAATTTAGCGTAATAATGTAAAAACCGTAGTCGTTTTAAAGCCAAACCGTGATGTTTTTTACTAAACCTAACCAAGTAGTTTTGTCGTGTTTCAATTTACAAGGTTAACCGCAGGTTTAAAACTGTTGAAAAGTGCAATCGTAATCCAGGAGAAAATACACTTCACTCGAAACATAATTGAGAATGCAGTTTAGTTGTATGGGAACGTAATTTAGTAGGAGACAGGGTTTCTCTATGTCAGCCCTGTTTAGGGATTCTTGACATATTTTGGCCTTGGGCCTTGTGCTTATTCTTCTCAAGAAAAAAACGTGTTGATCACGCAACACTGAAGCTCCCACTCAATCTGCAGTCCAATCACAATATGGCCATGTTAATGGCAAATCACATTTAGCAGCACAATAGTTCACTGGATGGACTGAAAGCCACTTTATCACAATAGCATCTTAACAGCTGGCCATAAACAAGAGCCAGATACACAAGGACAGCAACGTCATCAGTCATCAGCGTATGGTAAACCACAGACTTAGCCTGTAGCACTGTATGAGGACCAGGTCAATTGAATTAGCACATTTGAAAACGTACGCGCTTCTGTACACCCACGTCAACTGCTGACGAACCACGCACTCGAACAAGGTTGTTGACATTAGCCAGTACAACACCACTGGTAGTAGTAGTCCTCTCAGTGCTGCAACATGCAGCCAGCTCAGCTCACCTCACTGTGTGATTGTACAGTCTGCCTGCAGAGCCACTTAAATGTCTGGACCTGCTGCCAGCATGACAGTGATTGGACATATCGATGACTTGAGCACATATCTTTGCAAATGCAGTAGAGTTATTCTTGGCATGTAAACTAAGTTTGTTAAAAATTGATACGGTGCTTTTGAGAATTGATACAGTATCACAAAACATAATATCCCGATATTCTATATTTCTGATATTTTCTTACACCCCTACTGTCTGGCGTCAGTTTGTAGCTTCATGTCACCGTCTTCCATTGAAAATGACTTGTAGTCTGTTGCTGTGTCGCTCGTAGTGTGAACACAGCAAAGTGCTACGTTCACACTACGACACTACGTGTTGCTCAAATGCTCGTTAACGTAGTTATGTCATTAAATAGCACTGGGGACTGGCTAACGGCGTTTTTGTCTACGGAACGGAAGAATGTTGCGGTGTGAACGCAGCATAAAGAGCGTATACACATTCAGCCTAACTCGTGTTGTCACACAGTTTGCCAGGAGGCATGTACCTTTGATAAGCAACTGTGACAACTATACAGCACAAACAAGCCTACTCACTCTCCAACCAATACGTACAAATCACCTGTCACAACATTTTTATGAAATCGTGGCAGCTTAATGAAGAGGTTGGAGTTCTGCGACTCCACAGTGCATAATCCTTCAGATTAGGATTATTAGGCCGCTCAACCCCGCGCATACCAGATAGACGTCAAGTGGAGACACGAGGCCTGTCATATAGGGCTGAGAAATAACACAGGTTAATTTAGATTGCAGACCTCCTCCTTTCCTCTCTGTCAAACTTTATCTCCCACACTTGGAGGTTATTCGCTCTAGTCCCTTCTGCTCCCTGTACAGAGGGCTAAAGTTATCATTCTCTCCACGCCACTCTCAGATTTTACAGGAAATGTTTCCCAGAGAAACACTTTTGATGCACACAAAATTGCGTTAAATACACCATGAGCACAGGAGAAAAAATTTGAGTAGCTGCATTTTTCATTTTTCAAGGTCCTACTGAATCATTAATGTTATACGCTGACGCTCTGCATTGTAATTATAAAAAACACTGATCTTTGCTCAAGGTTTTTGCCTTTTATGTAGAAAATCCTGCTTTTCTACACAAATCACAAGCCTGGATTCTGGTGGAGCATGATGGAGGGACGTGAAACAAGGGAAAGAGAGGCCAAGGCCGTGCCACACCTAATCGCACCAACGGATTCATGGGGAAGCTCGTGGGCCGACAAGTATTGGTTTTTGATGCCTGACCGAATTGCAAGCAGCTGGTCTGAGCTCAGCCACACCGGTG
>CAKALG010037976.1:0-13173 GCA_916700815.1 Helicolenus hilgendorfi | reverse complement strand
AGTTCAAGCAGAGACGCATCAAGCTGGGCTTCACACAAGCGGACGTGGGTTTAGCTCTCGGGACTCTCTATGGAAACGTTTTTTCTCAGACCACCATTTGCAGGTTCGAGGCGCTGCAGCTCAGCTTCAAAAACATGTGTAAACTCAAGCCCCTGTTGAACAAGTGGCTGGAGGAGGCGGACTCCACGTCGGGGAGCCCTACGAGTCTGGATAAAATCGCAGCACAGGGGAGAAAAAGGAAAAAGAGGACCTCCATCGAGGTGGGCGTTAAAGGAGCTCTGGAGAGCCATTTTCTCAAATGTCCAAAACCTGGAGCGGCGGAGATCACCTCCCTGGCGGACAGCCTGCAGCTGGAGAAGGAGGTGGTGAGGGTTTGGTTTTGTAACAGGCGGCAGAAGGAGAAGAGGATGACACCCGCTGGGGGACAGATAGCAGGAGGAGAGGACATGTATGGAGACACCCCTCCTCATCATGGAGGAGGACAAACTCCTGTGCAGTGACACTTCAGTGCGTTATTCTGAGAAAAAACGCAGGACCCCTTATAATAAGGATGCCTCCTTTTATTTGTTTGATTCTCTTGTGCTGGACCGCTTGGAAACTGGACCTGAGCCAGTTTTAAAATGTTGGACACACACATAGTGGTGGAAATACATCAAGCACTAAAAATACGCATAGCAGAGAGTATGGAGAGGTTTATCGCCATGCATATTTGGGGATACCAAATGGTTGGTGTGTTGGTGTGTGCTAACCAAAAAAAAAGAAAGAAAAAAAAACAACAACATTGATACGAAAAATTGCTTTTCTATACCTTCTACCGAGGCGCCCAAATGTGTCGTTATGTAATGTGTCATTAAAGAAAGGCAGAGTGTTGATGTTGGACACGAGGTGTCCGCAGGGGGTAAAATATAAAAACAAGGCTTCAGGGCGAGATGAGAAGTCAGTGCAGTCAGTTCAGTGTGCGTAAATAAACGCCATCTTTCCATCATAACAAAAGCAACAGGGGTTTCATCGCAGCTTGTGGTAAAGAAAGAGAGAAAGAGAGAGGGTTGAAATGGCAGGCACCTGCTGTAAAATGTTCAAAATTCAAGCCAATACCAGCTTTTATTATTACAATTGTTATTTTTATTATTATTATATAATTCTGAGGATAAACTTTAAAGTGGTGTGGCCTATTGATTCTCAGCTGCATCCATAATTTATTTAAAAATGTCCTCCCTTTGCTTTAAAATTTCTTATAATAATAATAATAATAATGATAATATTAATGTTATACCATAGAGACTGAGTATTGGTTCACTTTAATGCTTTTTCTTTCATGTGCAGACATTTTTCTGTGCGCCTGTTTACAGTGTGTTTTTTGCTGTTTGTTATTTCTGTACTTTTTCCAAAATGCTGTGAAGAGAAAGACCGAGACTGTCTTGGCTGGAAACACTCAAAGCAAATCCAGCCCATTTTGCCTTCCTTTTACTAAGAAGATAAAAAAAAAAAACACTGAATATATCCTGGTACCAGCTCTGGCCGCAGTGGCTATACTACTACTACTACTACTGTGTGACTCATTCATCCACTGAGAGAAGACTATTTGTGGGATGTATCTCAAAATTTTTTGTATGGCTTCGTTTGTTTGTTTGTTTGTTTGTATGTTTGTTTGTTTGTTTGTTTGCTCAGTTTTTCTCTCTGTCAGTCTGTGCCAAAGCACAAACACAGACACGTGTTCTTGTGCCACTTAAATCCTGTGATTAATAACCTGATCTGATATAGTGGGAGGTTATTATTGAGGGGAAATTAGTTGGGGATGAATTTCTCTGACTGAAATCTGAAAAAAATATAGAAATTCAGAAACTCAAATCCAACTGAAGGATGTAGATGACATGGGGGAGAAAATGCAATATTTTTAATAACCCATAATATGAATTTTAGACAATTTCTATGAGACGTTTTTACATTTAAAAAACGATGAATGTATTAGGCCCATGTTTACAATGCCAGAGTCCCTTTTTTTATTATTATTTCATTGCAAAATCAATAAAAGTGAAGCATAGCAATATTTTACGCATTGTTTTGTAATACGCCCACCAGGTCTTTATTATAAAGGGTATATACATAATAATTCGCCCTTAATTTAAATAATACTGTAATTTAAAAATAATAATTCTGACTACATCACAAGTAAATTCTTCAGTTGAATTTGAGTTTCTGAGGTGGAAAAAAAAAAAATCAAAACCAAAACAAAATAGCATCGACCTGAAATCTGTGATCAAATGAAGATGAAAAAGAAATCAAACGATTGCACAATTTCTATATGCTTTTTTGTCATTAAATCGTATTTGTTTTCTATAAAAAAAAACTGCAGTCTTTGCACGTTTCTTGATGCTCAGGAAAAGTCGTATGCTTTTTTTTTTTTTGTATCTCTTCTTGCACGCGGCCTTGCATTATAATTATGGATTTTTATTATCAATCCGTCTCGGTTGCTTAAAATTGTCCTTCAGCTGTTTCGGTAAATTGTTTACTACCGCTGATCTTCACTGATGCTGTTGTTAAAGGAGAGAATATCTGTGAAGATGCTCAGAGAGACGGTCAATGGCCTGAAATTGAAACACTGCGTATAGCGTTAATTAATATTTCCATCAGGATAAATATGGAAACTAATTGACAATTATGACGAGACGTAATTTAGAATATCAAAAACAATTGAAGCTTTTCTGTTGTTACACTGCCTCTACAAAACAACATAGTGTATAGGCCTAACTACAGGTGTAATGTGATTCATTATAAACTAGATTTATTAATGTATCATGTGCTTTCATTATACATACTAAAATAATTATATGTATATTGATGTAAAATAATTTGAATAATTGTAGAAATAGTAAATAACACATAACACTGAAATATTGAGTGTAAATTAAAATCTGTGACAGCAGTGTATACATTTACAAGAGTTAATATTGACATTTTTCAGTATTTTGTTGCAGCAGGATTTATGGTGTAATTTGACCTTGTTAGAAAAGGGGTTTTATATTATTCAACACATCTCCTTCCTTATGTTGCTTTCACCCCCATGTCTAATATTTATTACATGCTATAGGGCAGATTGGTGGCTCAAATCAGAAACAGTCTGCTGATGCCACCTAGTGGATGTTAGCAGTTCAAAGCAGGATTGGGTTGATGGATGGTGGTTTGCTTCATCATTATCAGTGAATGTTTTTTTGCTCTTTTCTAAATTATAACTTATCATCAGGGTTTTATAGCTACAACTCAGGTAACTGAGTCTGAGTCATTTTATTCTGGACTCATCAACACGATGGGAGCTACACTTTTACAGTTAAAAATGTACACACTTTTTAGACTGATTCCAGTATTTTTCCATCACAATTCTTCAGTATTCCACCAGAATTGAATTATTGGCAGTGTGTGTGGAGGGCTGTGAAGCTTTGAACTTTAGTTGGGAAATGAAACGCTCTATTTTACAGATCTGTTATATACTAATCACTCCACAGGAAGTCTGCTGGATATGTAATAAGTAAAGAGAAAATAGAGGCAAAGTTCAAAGAAAGAGTTATTTGATTCGAGATAATTTTGTTGTGTTGAATTTAAAAGCAGTTGATGGTTTTTAGAGGAATTTCTTTGAAATAGCTGCTCCATTGAAATAAAATTATTATTTTTTAGTAAATTATAAATAATAATTTAATTATTTTTCTTTGGGGAGTGTGTTCGTGGGTGGACGACCTTGCTTGTGACTCATGACTCTTATAAGTTAAGACAATTTTATTTATATATCCCAATATCACAAATAACACATTTGGTTCACTGGGCTTTAAAGTCTGTACAAAATAATGATAATAATAAACACATTTAAAAATAATGGGAATGATATCTAACAACACCAGTGCGAATGAAAAATGTCCATCTCTATGTTTTTAATTAATTTCCAATCCATTTCTAAACAACTACAAAGAAATTAGGCGATGACAAACTTCAGTTTAGTTCAATTTGGAACTGTGTTATTTCATAGTATATAATATCCAGGCTTTTATTTTGAAATCTGAGACAAAATGTGCAATTTTAGGGCAAAAAGAGAGATGCAAGATTTTTTTTTTTTTTAACTGAATTAATATTTGTGGATTGTGGGTGTCTATGCGTATGCATAACCATGTGTGTGTGTGTGTTTTAACCAGGTCTAAACCCAGCTCTCTGGAGGACCCTGTTGCCTGGATTCTGTCCTATCAGCAGGCGACCATCTGCCCTCCTCCCGGCCCTCACGTTCGTACAGGCATCCTCTGCATTATTCATATTTTTACACACACACACACACACACACACACACACACACACACACAGGCACATTCACTCCTCCCTGCACACAACATCCCACCTCACACCATGCACACAGCCACGTGTTAGACAGCCAGCTAGACACACACACACTCACACACACACACTCACACAGCTGCTACCTCTGACACTGTACGCCATCTCTGACTCACCAGAGATGGTTTATACTCTGGTGTCATTGTCAGTTCTGAATTGTCTCCTCTGTCTTGTGTGGAAAGAGATCTCCCAGGGATTCTGCACAATGGCCACAGAAATGCAACCAGCCAAACTCATCAAATATCATTCGACTGTTTGTCTCTTTCCCTTTTCATGCCCTTTTCCTCACCCGAGCCCTCGCTCCGTCTCTATAGCGGTGCACCCACGACTTTCTCTTTCTCTGCCCTCCTTTTTCTCTCTCCGTTTCTCCAGAGCTCCAGCACAAGCACAAAGAAAAGGGCAGAGAGCTAATTCTTCAGCATTGTTGGGTGGGCTTTGTATCGTCATATGGTAGCAGGCACAGAGGGAGAGGGATTATGAGACAGATATATGCCAGAGCAGACCCACCTCCAACACACAGTTTTCTTTTCAAAATTCCATACATTTCGGAAGTCAAATTTCCAGACTTCTCATTACATTTTTCAGACCACATTTGACTTTGTGACTCTGGTTGCAGTGCTTTCACCCTTGCATTTGGCTTACAATTGCCGTCTCCCCCATGTTGGAGATGTCGAACGACTTTACACAAAGTTGTTCTTTCTTTTCCCATTTGGAATCCTTAACCAACCAGGCTTTATATTTGGGTTTGTCAAGCCAGCCCTCAGAAAAAACTTGCATTTACCCATTGTGGCCATTCAATCCACTGCCTTGAGCACAAAGTTGGATGACATTCCATTGTTAAACATCTTGCAGTGGCAGCTCTGCGTAGGAATGTGCGTTCAGTCACACACCACAGCCTACTTCTTGCCTTGCTTTCAACGACATCAAGCTCGCTATGGCCCGCACTCTCTCACACAGTTTGGCTGCACTGGCTGCCTGCTCCAAACGTCATGAAAAACTCTCTCCTGCTTGTATCATCTTTTCATTCTGAATTGTATATCTTAGAGAACAGGACAAGGGCAATAGTCTGGAAACACAAATGCTTTTCCATAGTCTCCTTTCTTTTTTTACATACTTATCCAGATTTGGAAATTACTGAAAATTGGATATGTCAGGAAAAGGTCATAAAAAAGAGCATAGTATAGTATGCCATAAAAATGTCATAAAACATGTTGTAGTATAGTATACCATAACACATATCATAAAAAAGTCATAGTATAGTGTACATTAAAAAATCATTAAAGTCACTGTATAGCATGCCATAATAAAATCATAAACATTCATAAAAAGGTCATAGTATAGTGTGCCATAAAAATATCACAAATAAGTCACAGTATAGTATACCATGAAAATCATAATAAAAATGAACAGGGGTCATAGTGTCAAAACACAAATATTTTTCAATACTCTCTTTTATTTTTTGGCATACTTATTCAGACTTGGAAATTACTAAAATTAAATTTTATTCAAGTAATAAAAAATAATGTCATAAAAAAATCATAGTATAGTAAGCCACAATCTCGAAACCCATTGGCCTCCAGTCTGACGATGGATAAACTTCTGGGGGGCAAGGGGCTATCTTTTTGAGGTTCCGGTGTAACCAGCTGCTATCCCGGCCAAGGCTTCCTTTTCCATGTGCTGCTCATTTTTTCCAGTCTGATTAGCAACTTGAGACACGATGTGTACGACCGAATTATTTCACTAGTAACCAGTTTACAAGCTAATTTTAAAACAATTCAAAACAAAATCATTGTGAGACAATAGCTGAGGGGGTTCTGAGACTGCATTTCGTCCAATGCGTTCCGCCTCTTTTGCTCTCCACACAGACCGTTTACCTGCATTCAAACAAATCCTGCTGAAATGTGATTGGTCAATACTACTCGGACTACAACCAGAAACCAGAATGCTTCCGATACCAAAATCTTGTTCCTTTGTCTACTACATGTGAATGCAGAATCTGTTTATGGGTATTAAGTGCCATTACACTTTTTTTTCCATGAAATTCTTCAACATATTATACTATGATTTTTTTTAATTAAATATTTCGACATACTATACCATGACTTTCATTGGTGAAATTTTTAAACATACTATACTATGACTTTTTTGATGACATTTTTCGACATACTATACTATGACTTTTTTTCATGAAATTTTTCGACATACTATACTATGACTTTTTTTCATGAAATTATTCGACATACTATACTGTGACTTTTTTCATGCAATTTTTCAATGTACTATATTATGACTTTTTTGATGAAACTTTTTGACATATTATACTATGACTTTTTTTGATGACATTTTTTGACATACTATACTTTGACTTTTATTGGTGAAATTATTCGACATACTATACTGTGACTTTTTTCATGACATTTTTCGACATTCTATACTATCAATTTATTTTGTGAATTTTTTGACATACTATGACTTTTTTTAATGACATTTTTCGACATACTATACCATGACTTTTTTTGATGACATTTTTCGACATAATATACCATGACTTTTTTTGATGACATTTTTTGACATACTATACTATGACTTTTTTCATGAATTTTTTCGACATACTATACTTTGACTTTTTTTCCACGTCATTTTTCGACACACTATACTTTGACTTTTTTGGATGAAATTTTTCGACATTATATACTATGACTTTTTTTAAATTACATTTTTCGACATACTATACTATGACTTTTTTTTAATGAAATATTTCGACATACTATACTATGACTTTTTTTTCCGTGAAATTTTTGACATACTATTCTATGACTTTTATTGGTAAAATTTTTAAACATACTATACTATGACTTTTTTGATGACATTTTTCGACATACTATACTATGACTTTTTTTCATGAAATTTTTCGACATACTATACTATGACTTTTTTTCATGAAATTATTCGACATACTATACTGTGACTTTTTTCATGCAATTTTTCAATGTACTATATTATGACTTTTTTGATGAAACTTTTTGACATATTATACTATGACTTTTTTTGATGACATTTTTGACATACTATACTGTGACTTTTTTCATGCAATTTTTCAATGTACTATATTATGACTTTTTTGATGAAACTTTTTGACATATTATACTATGACTTTTTTTGATGACATTTTTTGACATACTATACTTTGACTTTTATTGGTGAAATTATTCGACATACTATACTGTGACTTTTTTCATGACATTTTTCGACATTCTATACTATCAATTTATTTTGTGAATTTTTTGACATACTATGACTTTTTTTAATGACATTTTTCGACATACTATACCATGACTTTTTTTGATGACATTTTTCGACATAATATACCATGACTTTTTTTGATGACATTTTTTGACATACTATACTATGACTTTTTTCATGAATTTTTTCGACATACTATACTTTGACTTTTTTTCCACGTCATTTTTCGACACACTATACTTTGACTTTTTTGGATGAAATTTTTCGACATTATATACTATGACTTTTTTTAAATTACATTTTTCGACATACTATACTATGACTTTTTTTTAATGAAATATTTCGACATACTATACTATGACTTTTTTTTCCGTGAAATTTTTGACATACTATTCTATGACTTTTATTGGTAAAATTTTTAAACATACTATACTATAACTTTTTTTAATGACATTTTTCGACATACTATACCATGACTTTTTTTGATGACATTTTTCGACATACTATACCATGACTTTTTTTGATGACATTTTTCGACATACTGTACTTCGACTTTTTTGGATGAAATCTTTCGACATTATATACTATGACTTTTTTTAAATGACATTTTTCGACATACTATATTATGACTTTTTCGTGACATTTTTTGACATAATATACTGTGATTGTTTTTCATGCAATTTTTCGACATACTATACAATTACTTTTTCTTCATGAAATTTTTCGACATACTATACTATAACTTTTTTTCATTACATTTTTTGAGATACTATATTATGACTTTTTCATGAAATTTTTCGACATACTATACTAAAAAAACAGTCTTAGTATAGTATGTCGTAAAAAAAGTCATAGTATAATATGTAAAAAAAAAAAGTCATATTATAGTATGTAGAAAAAAGATTTTAAAAAGCCATAGTATAGTATGTTGAAAAAAATCATAGTATAGAATGTCGAAAAAATAAAAGTCATACTATAGTATGTCGAAACCTTTTTAAAAAGTCATAGTATGGTATGTCAAAAAACAGTCATACTATAACATGTTGAAAAAAAGTCATGGTATAATACGTAAAAATAAAGCCATAGTATAGTATGTAAAAAAATAAAGAAATAAAGAAAGTCATACATACTGCGAAAGAGTGTTGTTTCTTTTCCTTAGGTAGATCTGATTTTTCATGCACATTTCAACAACAAACATAATAAATGAAACAAAATCAAGAGGAAAATACCACAGCTATATTTAATGAAATATTATGAGTAGTCCATTGTTATACAGCTTTTTATCTCTAGGTATGATACATTCATAAGAATCTTTTTTTAATGAGTACAGAGTGATTTCTTTTAGATCATGTTCGCCTATTAATTTGAGTCTTTTTTCCCCCCTGGCTCTCTTATTTACAGTTTGATGAGATTCCACAAGTGTTTCAACACACACAACACCAAAGAGACAATATGGCTTCTACAGTCTACAAGCAGAAATCTCAATGGAGAGCGACACACACTGCAGGGCTAAACCCCGACCCCTGACCTCTAACTGCTGAGGAACACTGAGACAGATGAAGTTGTTCACAGACATTATTCTATATGGACAGTTTTTCTTGTAATGGGTGATCTTACAAGAGGGATACTGATCATCAGCTGATCAGTGGGATGGTTGACCTCACCATGCTGATCTGAGCTCTAGCAGACAGTATTTGGTATTTCACCTAAATATTTTGTTGTTTTGTGATTTTAACTGGACATGAAGTTCTGCAAGGTAAAATCTTCTATTTTTGACAGAATCTGCAGCAGATGACGGGACTGTAATATCTTAACACAATGACATCGATATTATGATATGACTATAACATACACCACATGACATCTCAACACATGGACATACATGCGATTACGGCAATGACTGGCAACGTGAAAATATGCAGTTGAAGTCAGAGAATTTACAGTATTGCACTAATACACTGATCAATACATTTGATTGACTCTCTGCCATAGAAGAAAAACATGTAAACAGAAGAAGAAGAAAAGTGCAAAAAAATTAACAATATAAATATTGTTATTTCTTAAATTCAAGGACATCCACGATCAAAATCAATAAATACAAACAATGTGAAATAATTAAATAAATTAATATGACATATAAAAACATAAGTCATTTGCTGGCACTAATATAAAGTAAACAGTTTTGGAGTCAGTTTCCATAATCTGACTAATGATGAGAGAAGGCAAGAACATGCAGGCGAGGGGTTTTAAGACACAATTTGACAGTTTCAGACTATATTGTTGTATTGAAATTCATCTGCAGCACGCACACATAAAGGCTTTACCATCTCCTAACTAAAGGCTTTGATTCAACGCCCAATGTTATGATGTTTTTGACATTATTTGGTTAAACAGAGAACCCAGAAAGCCTTAAAGTGAAGGAGCCACACAGAGGAAAATGGTGATCTTTGCTGTCATTAAAACATCATTATATTCTTTATCCATCATGCCACTGTCATCATCGACGCCGTGGTCTTACTTTAACAAATGACACCATAATGTCTTACTTATTTAACAATATACTGCTACATATTAATGCTACTATTTCTTTCATTATAAATTTCATTTTTGTGCAGCGTCTTCACAAGGAGAGCCATGATTCATGATAGAATTTAAAGTTTAAACAATTATCTGGCCAATACATTTTTTTTAAAACACATAAATTAATATTTTTGGATCATAATTCCTTAATTTGGTTATAAAAGATTTGAAAGATGTGTACTAAGCATGTGATATTTTACAGTTGAAATAAACTTATCAGTGCTCTCTAGTGGCCAAATGATGTAATGGAGACACGGTTTCTAAATGACCTCAAACATATTTTGGGCATTTCTGTACCACACTTTCTTGATACATATTATGCCAATTATGTCACACTACTAGCATTTAAAGGGGCAACATTTTGCAGGTGATTTCAATTCATTCCCATGGATCCGCTTGCGAAGTAAGTTCTACCACCTTACTGAACACAATGTGCTGGTATGTGCATTTGCTGAGTGACAAACACACATAAAACCGGCACCGAATCATCACACACCCAAAACACCACGCAGCCTAGCGTAACATCGACCTGCGTCTGCTCTGCTATTGCTTCAGATAACGTTTTCTAATCATCATTTATAATCATAGAGTGTCCGTCACAAAAAACTGCTGAAAGGAAAAGCCCTTTTTCGGGATCAATTGGCCACATCTTTGTGTGGCTGATTTGGCCAGAGGCACCACCAAAACAAACTGCATCATCAAACTTAACGAATAAGCCAGCAAACAAATGTAGATAACATTATCTATGTCAAGTGTAAAGGGAGATTTTCATTGGCACGTACCAGCCATGCACTTTCATTCAGACTATATATATCTATCTCATCTATTTATACATGATTGTTTGACTCACTCTCAATGCTTGCATGTAAAATGTCTATTTGACCTAAAGCTACTGTCCTCAATGACAATCCAAACAACACAGGCGCCTGACAATGTATGTTGTCACATTATGCCTCTAATGTGGGAAAAAATTATTATTTTTTTGGCAAAATAATTGTCTTAAGACAAAAGATAGTTTCAAAGTGCTTATGACAGACTGCAGTTTACTATCCATTATCTTCCATGAACTTTTTACCGCACTATTCAAATATGGACAGCAGGCATTACTGTAATATCCCAGTTGTGTAGACAGATACATACTGTACATCAGACCGGCACATGCGGCACATTCTTCACAAAAAGTCAAGGCCGCGCCCCCTTTTGGGGGAAAGAAACCCAAGGATCCCATAAACTTCAATGCAATTTGACATATGTATGGATTGTAATTTCAACAAATTTCTATGCATTCATTTCTTGTTATACAAATGTTTTATACACATGTCTAATAATTATTTTTGCGATCTTGCCTGAACCTGTGCATTCGCGATATCTTAAGAGATTAAGGTTGATTGCTGTCATGTCCCCTTCAGTCTTTGCCCATCCAACACAGTGGCCGGATGTTGCTTATCCAGACATCTATACATATTTGATTGAATCACGTTAGGCTAGGTGTTGTCTATAAATAACCAACAAGTTGACAGACAACTGTTTGATCTATAGGCTGAGATATAGTTGGAGACGACAGTCTGATGCTGCTATAACGTTAATGTATGACTGTATTACTGCAGCAGCCTCCCACTCAAGCAAACTGACAGTGAATAGTAACGTATCGTATGTGCCTCAAATCTAAGTGTGAATGCCTCGGTTAACCCGCAACAATCTCCTGTGACAGCGGGTTTTTATTCCCCCAAACGGGAGCGCAGCCTCGGCGATGACGCCATGCTGGTCTGGTCTATAGTTTGTAGCCAAAATTCCCCTAAATTATGTCTTTTTTAGGACACAGCAGGAGAACAGATCGGAGATCAGCGTTATTACCGGTTTGTTTAAAGTAGAAGTTTGGAGACATGTTTCAACTTCTCCTGTTTACCATCTATAAGGGACGTGGGATTGTTTTCCCCCTAAAAGGGTTGTGGTCATGCGAGCCTTCTCTGGATGACGTGTTGCTGGTCTGATGTACACAGTACAGGAGGTCATAGAGCTCCTCACACTGATCCTATAGACCAGCAGAGTGGGTATTCATGGAGACTACCACAAGACGATTTGACTCATTGTGTCCAACACAAACGAGAAACACCTACAGTATTTACACCATATGACAGAGGGGATGATTCTATATTCGCAGGCTATCTATACTATTTATACTCATATATATATATAATCAAATATCCTATCTATTAAACCTGATCCATTTATATATTTACACTGTATTGTATTCATTCACATGAATCCCTGTACAGTTCCCTACGTGTCGATGTCATATCAATACAAGGCGTTAAGTCAAGTTAAGCCAAGACGTTAGTCAAAACACACACAAGGCTGGGTGGCGCAAGTTGCTACGAGGGACAACGGAGGGGGGGTCACGCACACACTTAGTTGCCGTGGTTACAGCAACGTGGCGACAGAAGTTGTGACTGCAGATGACGTCGACCACGTGGAGGAGTTTCTCAGCAGTGGCGTCATTTACTCCTGGATTTCACTCTTGTTCTGCCTCTCTTGTCTCTCTTTCCCTCCACTACAAATGTTCTGCTTTCTTTTTCTCTCCATCTGCCACTTTTTTTCCTTTTGACCCATGTTTCACTCCCTTTCCCTTCGACTGCAGTCATTCCTCCACTACAGTGTTAAAGTTAGACCTCAATGTCCTCAACTTCTCCACTGACACAGGAGACACCAACAACACTCCCCAGTTTTGTTTTGTTCAAAGAGGTAGGGGGGCATGTGTGTACAGGTGGGATGCAGCTCCCTCCTGTGGTGTGCGTTATATGTGGTGGCGTGTACTACACGTGCATGTTTCGTCAACACTTGAGCTGGTCGATTTCAGAGCACTCCGTGTCCATGTCAGAGTCATACAGCGAGTGGCCTGTAGGGTCGCTGTCGGGCGACAGAGGGTCCTTTGGTGTGTGAGTGTTTGATGTGGGTGTATCGTCCTGGAAGGTGTCCGTG